>NW_010578172.1:0-43310 GCF_000705375.1 Tinamus guttatus | reverse complement strand
TACTTATTTTCTGCAGGTTTTAACTGTAATCGCAATTGTGGGATGTTACGGTGTAGTGGTTATTCTTACCAGAGACTGCTTTGGCTTCTACTTCAGACAATTTTTTTTAAAATGAAAGGAAATACTCAGTATTTCAGTGAGTTGTTATTGAACTGTTTTTGAATTCAGCCCAGTGTTTGTACAAACCTGTTGTAATAGAAGTGCAACTGATCACTATCCAGCCTGTTGTACAGAGCAAATCACTTGTTCATTATTCTGCAGATACACAGAGAATATGCCAAAGAGAAAAAGCCCAAACAGAATTGTATAACTTGAAATTCCAAATGGTCCACTTTGATGAAGAGCCAAAAATTAGATTTTTTACAATTTTACAGCCAATTACCATTGCTTTTGATCAACCTTTTGTTTTTCAGTATCTGCCATTCCAAACAAAGCCTTAACTACAGACATGTTGTCTTCCATGACAAAATCTGCCCAGTACCAGAACTCCAAATCACACAGCTCATCCACAATTTGACATTTACAAGTGTAGCCTTCAAGCTCACAAAAGGTTGTTTTTTTTTTTTTTTTTTTGAGAAAGAGAGAGAGAAACTGCATACAGCACAGACTTGGTCTAGATATTTCAATATTCATTAGCAAACATTTTGTTTTCACAGAAATCATACTATATTCTGCTTGCTCATAAATATTACAACCCTCTCCCTCTCTATTAGTTTACAAGGAAACCAACACTTGTGTCATCACTGCACGATGAGAACTTTTGGCTGAGGAACATTTATGTGTTTTTATCAATAAAATACCGGCATCAAAAAAAGGCAAATCTGCCCAGAGATTTTTCTTATCAGCTGTACAAACACAACAAACCTATAATATAACCCATAATACCTATAATTTAAAGTAGCTAAAGTATTCAGGATATTGTGAACTGAACTGAAAATCAGATGCTGAGTTATTGAGATGTTGAACGTAGATTCTGCCAAATATTCTGTTAATATAGAGTCCTCAGATCATGAATTTGGTGACAGCCTTACCTCTGTGAGCAACAACCTCAGGCCATTTGAAATATCTGCTTTGGGGTACATGTGGTTACCCATGGAGAAATTAGGGTGTCAATTTACACCTTTGGCTGTTCTGTGTCCACCCTTTCCACAGGAGTACTCTCCAGTAAGTAATTCTCTGTCATGGCAAGGCGGATCATTAAAATGGTTGTTTAATCTCTGTCACTAACTACAGCTCCGTAGGAGTAGGACCACTAAAGTCTTTTTGAAGTCAGTAAGTGCCACGTGATTAAAAGACTCAATAGTTCTTTGGAAATTCACTTTAAAGATTGTAATAATCACTTGTTGGTTAACATAGTGGAGTCGCTGTTTTCTAAGCCATGGATACAAGAGAGGCAGGAAAGCTGCCCCAGGGCAGCTCGGAAGGGACACAGAGCAGCCCCTGCTCTGTGCCTAGCCCTGCCAAACACTTCAAGTCTGAAAGCTCACTCAAACCCAGTCATTCCTGCCATCTGCTTAGCAAAGGCAGTGGTGGGAGAAAGTGGAAAGTGTGAAGAGATAAAAAAGAAAAAGAAAGAGCTAAAGGAAATAACAGGCCTCCACATCTGGAATATTGTCCAGCGCAGGGCTACAAGGATGATCAGGGGCCTGGAACATCTGCCCTATGAGGAGAGGCTGAGGGAGCTGGGCCTGTTCAGCCTGGAGAAGAGAAGGCTGAGAGGGGATCTAATCAGTGTCTATAAGTACCTCAAGGGAGGCAGTGAGGAGGATGGTGTTGGCCTCTTTTCTCTGGTGGCCACTGACAGAACTAGAGGTAACGGCCACACACTGAAGCACCAAAAGTTCCACTGGAACTTAAGAAAAAATTCCTTAATAGTGAGGGTGACAGAGCACTGGAACAGGCTGCCCAGAGAGGTTGTGGAGTCTCCTTCTCTGGAGATCTTCAAAACCCGCTTGGACGCAGTCCTGTGCCACGTGCTCTAGGTGACCCTGCGTGTGCAGGGGGGTTGGACTAGATGATCTCTAGAGGTCCCTTCCAACCTTAACCATTCTGTGATTCTGTGGTTCTATGAAATCAGACACAAAGCACTGGCAGCTTTGGGCAGATGTTTAAGAAGGCAACCACTGCAGCTGCATTTTATCCTGAAAGGAATGACTGCATAGAGCAGAGAAATAACTGCTCACTCCCATGCAGGGCTGAGGGACGAAGTAGGAAGGTGCAGAGGTCTCAGGCTCTAATTAACCTCTTTGGCTGACAAACAGGGGCATCCATTGCAATACCTCAGGGGCGGGTTTGCCTCTACCAAAGAAGTTCAGTGGTGTGACCTGTTGACACAAAGATGCACAAGCTGGTCCCATTTGCCTTGCTGAAAGCAGAGTGGGTACAATGAGCTGAGGTGAGCTTCCCCTTGAGAACACAGTGCCATGCAGAGATCCCATACTGCCATGGCCGAGGATCACCTGCCCACACTGGAGAGGCTTCTTGGTGCAGCTAAGTCTTTTGCTAGGCCTGAGACCATTATTTTCCTCCGTCCTGTGCTACATGGCACGTTCTTGGATTGCTTAATTCCCAACTTTGTCCGTTTTATGACAGTAGTGCAGTGCAAATAATCTGGGGGTGGATACTGCATGAGTAGTTTATGGAAGCGGAGAGTCACACAGGAGGAAATCTGATCCAAACAATGAAGTGTCTTCATATTCTCAGGTATCACCGGGATGTTGCAGAATCACTCCTTCCTGGAATCGTAATGCATCATTATGATTTTTGATGATCAAAGTTACAATCAAAGAAAGGGAAAAAAAAAGGTATTTCTAAAACAATACAGTGATGCTGTATGCAAAACAACAAACATGATATTTTGAAGCTATCTAAGTAAATGCATATTCTATGAGTACGAAATTCTCTACTACCAGCTTAAAACAAAACTATTTTCCTGAATGACCACACTAATTCTCTAGCAAACTCAGAGGTCAATACTACATGAACAGCACTGAACATGAACAGCAGAGTAACTGATGTCAAAGATTAGGATGCAAAAAATATGGCAGCCATCTCTTTTAATCTAGGATCTCCCTGCATGTTCAGTAAAGGATTTTTATCTATTATAAAACAGAATAATATCCTCTTGTGTATTCACTCATTTGGTGGGACTTTCCAAACCACTCAGCACTAGCCAAATTTTGCTTTCTTTGAGGTAGAATTAGAAGAGCTATGAGAGATTCTTAAAACCCCACCATATAGTACTGAATGATGAAGGCATGATTTTCTCTCCCAACACAGAAAGGTAAATTTGAAATGTTTATTTTATTAAGGGTAAAAATAAGGAAGAAGAAAAAAAATCTATAGAGAAAGACGAAAAGGAGATTAGATAAACAGTCTTTCAACTACCGGTATTGGTCAAGTCTGTCTTGGTTTGGGGCACAAACTCATTTTTCAGATGAGAGTTATCTAACAAAGATCACACAAGAAGATCACACAAAGAATCCAATCAACTAAGCCCAGTGACCCCTCATTGCACATGATAAACCAAAGAGACACAGTGGGTGAATGGGAGAGACATATTCGACTCTATGCAATTTTTCTCTCTGTTTTCCAGTTCCTTTTGACACTTCCTTGGCACAAGTCCTTCTGGGACTCAGTTTCTGATGGCCAGAGCACTCCTGGTTTTAAAATGATCGTGAAATGCTCCTGTTACAGAAGACTGACACATCCTGCTACCAAGACCGACATATGGCTGGAGGACAGCTCATCTCCTACCGTTTTCATAAGCGGTGCTCTTACTCCCTGCTCTGGTCACAGGTTTCAACGAGATCCCATGACTCCTGGTAGGATGCCTGCATGTAGGGGCACCGTCGCACTCCCTACCCAGAACTCATGTCAGTTGTCACCAAGTGTTTCACTGACACTGCTCTGCTACAAGCATGACCCATCCACTGCCAGACAGATCACATCAGACCTGCAGGTTTACGCTTGTCAGAGACATATTTAAGATGACATTTATTTTTGAGATTTGTGTGTTCTGCTCAGCCCATGCACTGGCCTGATAAAACAGTGACCCTGCAGTCCACATTCTTTTTAACTTGATCTGGCAAGCACGCTGCGTCTTTCCTCACACACTAGTTAATAATATAGGCTTTTTTTCTTAAATACTGACTTTCCGTCTACTATCTTTTTCAATCCAGGTCATGCAAGTCATCACCACTACTCGAGGCCCATGTTCCCAGGCTGCAGATTTTCCACTTCCCCAGAGATTTGGTTGGCAATTTCTACTGAAGGGAAAGCAAATCTTCTCCCATAGTTTGCAGCCACTGCTCTGCCCACTCTGAACCCTCTTTCTGCTGTCCTGGAGGTCGTCTAGGTCTCTGGCAAGGGGAAAGAAGAGATTAGAGTTTTGCTGCCCATTTTCTTGCTGCCCGGGTTTTGATACCCATTTTGCTGCCCTCCCCGAAACCGGCAGTCTATTGCTGAGTGCAGTTGTCTATTTGTCTATTTCTAGAGCTGTCCCTAAAGGCAAAAATATTTTCATATGGCAGTCCTTGGACAATTTCAGCAATAATTCAGGAATAAAAAAGTTCCTTGTTTTTTCTTTGCTAAACAAAAGTGACAATATTGACTATAGACTACTCCCTTTTGGCATTGTCTTCCCTTGCATAAACATGTCTGCCTCTCCTTCCCACTTCGTTTCAGAAAACCAAAATTATTTTTCCCCAGTAATTTCATGTTTTTGTAGATCATAACATACAAGACAACATTGTTTTCAACTTTTCCCTAACAGCTTCTTCCACTCCTCTATATTCTCTTCAGTGAGGAGCAAGCCTCTGTATAAGAGTTAGAAGCTGGTAGCATACGACTAATCAGCTATCTATGGATTTCTGATAGATGATTCAAAGTCCAAAAAATAAATAACAAGCCAAACAGGTATATTATAGGAACTACTAATATAGCTTTGCAACAGGTATCCTGCGAAATACCTGTATTCATCATAAGGAAGCCTGTTTTCAAAGGGAAAAGTAATACAAAAAATCTGAGAGAGGCTACCGCCCGTTTTTGGTTTGGTTTGATTTGGGGTTTTTTGGACAAACAGGGAGGATAAGTAGGGAATGGCACTCTTGGTGTTGTTTTAAGCACCTCACACATCCTGCTGGCACTCTAGCAATAATTACATTTTCAAAAATAGAAGCAAAGGACAATCTTATAATCATAGGGGTTTAATCATGCAACAGCTGGAACATATTTTAAACAAGTTCCCGAAATTACTAAAGTTGCCTGTCCTATAGTTCTAATTAAAAATCCCCTAAATCCAGGTGCTACACATCCTTTCAGTGAAGCCTGAGCAGACAGCACTGCATGGGATACAAGGGAAGCCCTGTCATGTAGAAAAGAGCATCTGCTTCCCATCTATCAATATCCTATGGAAACAAGCTTGCAGCCCTCATTATTTCTGATAAATGCCTTTTGTATGTACTCTTGCAAATAGTAATGTGAGTTATGTGGGTATTTGCAGTTTAAAATGACCAGATCGTGTATTATTTTCAGCAGCTGTTGGGAGTTTTCTCTAATCTAAGAACATTTGGTTTCTATGGGTTAGGCCACCTCTCTATGTGACTACATACACGCAGTCTTGAAGGTCAAAAATCCACCTGAATCCAGCAGGCCTCTTATCTTCCCATAGCCAAAGCAATACAGACATTTCTGCAGCTAGTGGCAAGGGGGAAGTGAGATTAGCTGGAAATGGCCTTGAGCAGGACGGTTGAACTAACATCACTGCATCTGCAGCTGAGTCCATTCTCCTCCCTGATGCCACATTCAAACCAAAACTGTTGATCCCCAACCACTGGATATTCTTATTTACAGCAGATTTATTTAGAGCAAAGTTAAATTAGTTAGGTACAAATTCAAGTAATTCAAAATTAAATGTGTTCTTGAAGCAAAACAGCATTCATTCAGAGGACTGCAAAAATGTGATTGCTTTAGTTTTACCAAGACTACCCAAATATGTATATAGAGAAGACCTAGCAGTAATTAATTTAGATGAAGTAAAACTACATGATGTAACCAGCAAATCTGGGAGTTGGTCTTCTGCTCTCTAAGCTTAGAGGTAAGAAGGAGAATCAAACTGTTCCCCTTCAGGAACAGTATAGTATTAATTTGCCTCTGACTGCCCCAGGAAAACATGTGTTAAGGAGCCGTTCATTGATTTGTAATTAAGAGGGAGGTAGAAAGCAAACTAACAGCAAATGAAGATGTTGTGAGCCTTGAGAGGAAGACGAATTTCTGGGAGCAAAGAATCAAAAGCCGGGGGAAAATCAGTAACCAAAATCGGTAACCATAAGCCAAGAAACTGCTTGCAGTTGCTTATTTTCACTCACTCTTTTTTAGGAAACAACTTTGAGGTCTCCCTTTGTAGAGGACTGGGGCAACCTTAGAGCAGTCCTGCTGACTGACTGAGCTCCTCCTCACAGAAGCCGTTTTGTAAAGTCAGGAATACCAGCTGGCTCCTCAAAGCCAAAGGACACAGTATAAACGTGATTCCTACCACTGTGTCTGCCCTCAACAGGATGGGGGAAAGCTCTCGCCAGGCAAGGCTCTGACAGCAGTGGCACTCATGCTAGAGGTTTCATGGTTTGAACAGCTTCTTTAAAAAGAAATCGCACCCCTCATGAAAACCCATCGACACAAAGACTTGCTGCCAGAAGCTGAGCACGCCAGGCCGCTCCTGCGCAACGGGGCGCGCTGTGGGATCTCCGTTCCAGGGCCTGCCAAAAGACACATGGATCAGCCCAAGCACCGCACTGCGCCCGGGGCTGCCCTCCCGCAGCACCCGCGGAGCCCGGGCGTGCGCCGCTCCACACTGCGCCCAAGGACACACAGGGACCCTTGGTAAGAGGGAAGACACTTTATCCCTCTGGTAAACACTCACCTCCTGGAATCCTACCCATTCATAGCTTATGGCTGCCCCAAACCACAGAAACCCATGGAGCCACAAGTAGTACATCTCTCCAACCACCTGAAGTTTTTATTTGATGCACTCCTGGCAAAAATGATTTAAGTTCTTTATAGCAGTACCCAGGCTGGGCTTACAGAGACTCCATTTCAATTGCTCTCTTGTTTAAGAATACTATGACAAGCAATAACTTATACTACACTAAGCTCAGTGAGGAGTGGGGAGGAAGAGTTATTGTAATTGGAAATGAAATCAGTGGCACTATGAATGAAACATTTCTTCTTTCCTCAATAACTGTCTCCCTATTTATGCAAAACATCTGAGAAATATATGTCAGGAGTTCTGCATCTTTCCGATCCATCTTTTTTTTCATTATTTTCACATTTCTGGCTTTGTGCTCATGGTCCTGTTTGGCTGTGATAAATACCTACCGTAAATGTTAGAACGACAGGGCTCTTTGTAACTAAGCTGAGGTAGAGCTCTGGCAAGCTCTCCACACAATAAATCCAAAGCAATGCTTTCGGCTTTTTATATTTCCCTGCACCCTGTGCTTTAAGAGCAAAACCAACATAGCTGTGATCCAGGAACATGCCTCTGGCCCTCTGAGCAGGCTGCTGACATGCTGGTACGCGAGCTGGAGCAATAATCTCAAAAGGAGACAGCCTTGGCTTCAGTCTGCAAAACAGCACCAGAAAGTACCAGATCTGACTCCAGCAGAGGTGAGTTAAAGAGCGTCAGATCTTTATCTCAACTGGGAACTGCCCTTAGAGCAAAGCTGATGTGTAACACAGTTGATGGAAAATGCTTTATAGTAATTACATGCTGAGATTCTACATTGTATAAACAACATTTTGACTGGAAGAAATCATCAGTTAAGCTGAAAAGGTTCCAAGCTACCAAAAAAAAAAAAAATCTGTATAATCACAGAACAGCTGAGGTAGGAAGGGGCCTCTGGAGGTCATCTAGTCCAGCAGGGCCTACTTCAAAGTGAGGTCAAGTTTCTCTGAGTCTTGTCCAGCAGAGTTTTGAGTATCTCCAAATCTCCAAGTCCACAGACTTTCTGGGAAACCTGTTCCAATGCTTAACAGCACTCATAATGAAAAACTCTTATATAGCCTGCTGCAATTGTTCTTCTTGTGACTTGTGTCCATCACCTCTCTATCTTTCACTGTGCATGTCCACAAAGAATCTACAACCACCAGATATGGGGATAAAGACAGCAAATATGTTCTCCACCTTAGCCTTCACTTCTCCAGGATGACCAAAGTCAGGTCCTTCAACCTCCCGTTGCACATCCTGTGCAACCTCAGCATCCTCATTATCTTGGTGTCCTGTGCCAGACTTGAACCACATTGTCACCGTCTTCCATGTACTGGGGCCTCCAAAACTGGACACAAAAGCAGCCTCATCAGTGCTGAGCAGAGGGCAATAATCACTTCCCTTGACCTGCTGACCACAGGCTTACTAATGCAGTCCAGTGTATGACTGGCTTTCACCACTGCAGCGGGGCATTGCTCATTTATGTTCAACTTGTCCTCCACAACGTCCACATCCCTTTTTTGTAAAGCTGCCTCCTATTCAGTCAGTGCTCAGCTTGTGCTGTTGCATGTTGTTCTGTGTCAGGTGCAGGACCCTGCATTTGTCCTTGATTGATAAACTTGGTGAGGTTTGCATTGGCCCTTCCCTTTAGATTCTTGAGGTCCCTCAGAATGGCAGCTCTGTCCTCCAGCAAGTCAACTATTCCTCTTGCTATTTGATGCTATTTGCAAATTCACCGAGCATACACTCCTCTCATTAACTAGGTCATTAGGGAAGACATTAAACAGCAGGCTCAGTATCAACCCTCAGAACTAACCAGACTCCAGCTGGTCAGCATAACCATACATAGCCTCATATGTAACCGACTGCCAGACAGACCTGAGATCACTACTACTGGTCCCAGTGTTTCAAGTTTTCAAGCACATTTCACTCCACCCATCTAAACATATTTCCATGAGGACACTATAGAGGCCTTGCTAAGCCAAGGCTAATGACATCCACTGATCTCGCTTCATCCACAGACCCAGTCAGCATAAAGACAATCAGGTTGGTCAGGCACAGATTTTCCTTGAAAACATGTGTTGGCTTTTCCCAAACATCCTCTTGTCCTTCTCATGCCTTTCAAGAGGATTTGCTTCATAATCTTAACAGAGATACTGTTTGTTGAATCATTCTTCTTGCCCTTTTTGAAGATAAGTGGCAACAATTTCCTTTTACCAGGCATCAGAAACCTCCCTTAGTTACCAAGACCTTATAGAAATGAAGCAGCCTCTCAGTAATGCCACTGGCCACCTCTATACTCTTGTTGAATTTTGCCTGGTCCCCCAAGTTTGTGCATTTCATCTGTTTAAGTTTCCACAACTCAGTCTTTCTTTACTCTTCAGTAGTGCTTATTTCCCAGTAATGGCCAAGGCTGTGTTTTTTGTAACCCTAATTGATTCAGTTTTAAAAACTATGCTAATGAACATGTCTGGCCACCCCAAATACTAGTAAATCCATTCTTGAATATTTTTCATAAGAGGTCCATTTTTGTGCAAGATTTAGGTCTGGCTTTGGAGTAAACCAGACTACATCAAAAATCAAGGGCTTATTTTTCAATAATAATCACAGAGAAATGCATAATACGGTTTCATGATGGGCACTCCTCCTTAAACCTCACTAGTAGGCCACTTTGCACCTTACTTTATAGTGCCCAATACATTATTCAGCAGCAAAGAATAATAGAGGAAATCCTCCTAACCTCCCCAGCTTCTCTCTTTGTCTAGGTTATATGAAGCATTTTGATTAAGAAAACTGCCAAGGGAATTCCCTGATCTTTTACTCTTCATACTGCTCAGGCAAAGGGAGGTATCATTGGCAATCTTATGTTAAAGTCCTGGAAACACACTCTGTTTTTTCTCTGCAGAATCTTGATGCTAAGCCCATCAAAGCCACTGGAAAGATTTTATTGCTTTTCAGTGTTTCTGTTTTCCTAGTATTGCAGCTGCAATGTTTTAATTAAGAGGAGGCTGTTTCTGATAGAAACTCTAGTTTGTCAAAAGTATGTGCACTTCTTCAACTTTAGTTGCCTTGATCTCAACATGGCATCTGAGTTCTCAGGTGCTCAAAGAGTTCAAAGTAAGAATATTTCAACCATGTAACTTCTATTATCTTGTGTTCCAGTTTCTCGTTGGACCAAATGAAAGGTAAATAGTTATTTGGCTAATGATGGGACTTGCCAGAAGTTCAGAGTTTCCTGGCAGTGCAAACAAATTTAACATTGTAAAGTTACATTTATCTTTTCAAAACAGGTTCTGTACATATTTATTTTTCCATAATTGTTTGTAGAATTGCCATAGACTATGGTGTTTTATCTGATGCCTTGCTGAAATATTAAAGTTCATCAAGTGAACACTGCTGCACTGCCGAAGTCCTAGACTCAATGCAGTACTATGCAGCCCTCCCAGTCTATTCACTGCTTTTTTTTTGTCTTCTGCCCATCTACCTGGAAATCAGTGTGTTCCACTGTGGATATTAATACTGCACAAATGCAACAGTGCACAAACAACACCCACATGAGGATTCCTGTCTGCCTCGTGAAAGAGATGTTCTTTCAATAAAATCACTGCTTTTGTAATTTCCCCTAATCAGGAGATTTAATCAGCAGGATGCCTCAGTTAGCAGTGGCACACAGGACCAGAGCTGCTTGGATTTAAGTATGTTCTTTGCAGCATGCATGCTCTTTCAAGTGCTTGCTCTAAATGGAAATGCATTAGCAAATGTATGCTACCAGGAAAATATTCAAAGAAGTTCAAAGAAAAAAAGTTCATAGAGACAAAAAATTATCACAGGGAACATCATTGTTAATGCTCAGAAAGGCTACATGCGGCTGTGTAAATTCCCTGAGCAGAGATATCCTCTCAATTTTAGGGATCAGACTTGCTCTGCAAGGCTGGAGGAAAGAGCAGCCAGCAGAGCAGAGCTAGGGAAAGTCAGGGAAACCTCAGTGCAGTTTTTTCTCCTGAATATTCTGTGGGATCTGTGCAACGTCACTGGAGTCTCTGTGCCACTGAAGATGCAGTGTGAAGAGGGGAACTCATGCAAGGTAGAGCAGATCACCCTGCCGCAGTACATCTCAATTTTTACTTCCCTATGACAGCAAGAGCGGAGCTGGTCCACAGCTGTAAAAAAAAATGATACTAATGAGGCTGGGGTAATCCATTTCCTGTTAAACATACTGCATGTCTCCCACTGGCTTCAGTAGGAGTGAAATCAGACCCCGCAATTTATGAGTATTTTTGGAAACCATTATATAGGGGAAGATGGGCTTATTGAATAATGTCGGTTGCATACATGAAAGAAAAGAGCTATTTTCAAACTACTCTAAAATGGAAAATGCAACAATATCCCCAGGCATCTTTCTAACCACTCTTTAGAAATATTATTTAGATTTACACTTCCTAAGCTCTGTCTTTCTATAATCTCACCTGCTTTCCATAACAGTGGAAGACTGTTGCCTGTCCATGTCTTCCAACCTGTAACATGTATAATTCATACAGTGTAATCCAGCTTGACTCCACATTTCAGAACTGAAGAGTTCTAAACTGTTTAACAGCAATGGAACTTAAAAACTGGTGTCATAAGATGTAAATCATTTTCTTGTTTTACAGATGCTTCCTTTGATACGTCGTAAAACTGCTGGTAATTGAATCCTATAAGGCACTTTTCAGAGCAGTTAGTGAATCGAATTCTGTTAACAAATAATGAGTTCCTCATGTTTCCCTCTGTAGGAATAGAGTTCTGCTCTTCTGAAGCATTCTCTGTCCTCATCGAAGCTGCAGATCCCAGAGGATGTGGCCCTTCAAATGGCTGCTCGCGGTGGTAGCGTGTGTGCAAGTGGACGTGCAGAAGTTACAACCAGAAAGGCAGCCCAGGATGCCACGTTTGTGAGCACAGTTCTGCAGTCTGCAAGAAAGGACAAAACAGCACATGAACATAATCTAGAGGCTGTTTTTAAATATCCTTTATGTTCACCCAGGTGCAAGAGGCTGAGCACTGCTCTCCTGGTCCTTTCACACCTCCTGTGACATGGTCCTGTCACACCTCAAAACTAAGCCATCAGTAAACTAGATACCTCCCAGAGCCCCTCTCTGCTGCCTTGCCCAAGTGTTTGAGCTTTCTGTTTTTGTCTGTCATGCCTTACAGATTTGGCTTGTAGGCAGCAATCCATGCTATAAAGTTACCAGGTCTTCATTCCCTGCTCTTTCTTACAAGCAAGCTACCATATTACCTAGGGAAAATTACCTCTGGCAACTGGAAATTTCTGCCTTTCAAGAATATTAGTCTATGTCTGTTTATATCATTTTAACCACAGAACAATACCCCTCACTTATACAGCCTTAGAAAATACAGCAGCTTCTTTCAACCACTAAATTTCTGTTTGACATTGCTGCGTTTAAATTCCATGGGAGTCTATAGGCCCGGGGAGCCCCCACATCCCCCAGCACAGAAGAAATCGTAAAGCACTGTGTTATACCCAGAAGAGAATGCTAGGTGAAGCACTCGTGCACCTCCACATACACTCATGAGGCTGCAGAGTATCGCAGTGAGGACAGCTCTCCCAAGGGGTCCTCACACCTCCTGCCGGTACATGATCTCCTCCAGCTCTGTGTGACAGAGCAGGAGGTGCAGGTCGGGGCCCTGGAGCCCAGGGCCCATGTCCCAGATGGCCCGTGTTCATCTGCAGACCCCTCTCCTGCTCCAGGGCCCCACAGGGCAGACACAGACAGGCTACATCTGGGGGAAGCAAGGAGAGGGCTGCAGCCCAGCGCTGCACATGTGCACAGCACAGAGCAGTCTGCAAGGACGTGCGAAACCAGAGGCAGCTACATGGATCTCACTTTCTGCACGCAAGCCTGGCAGAGAAATTATGTTCATTTACACGCCCAGACTTCTTAGTGTCAATCTGAAATGCCCATATGCACAATAAGCACTTGAACAGGCTGCCCAGCACTGGAACAGGCTGCCCAGAGAGGTTGTGGAGTCTCCTTCTCTGGAGATCTTCCAAACCCGCTTGGACGCAGTCCTGTGCCACGTGCTCTAGGTGACCCTGCGTGTGCAGGGGGGTTGGACTAGATGACCTCTAGAGGTCCCTTCCAACCTTAAGCATTCTGTGATTCTATGATTCTATGAATAAATGCATTTAATTGATTCGTCCAAAAGATGTTGTCCTTAAATGCTACAAAATGACACTGTGTCCTATGATCCAGGGGTTCATTCAAGAAAATAGTCCTTGTTTGGCTGTCTTTATATTCTCCAATAAAATATGTAGCACTATCATATTTCCTCCGCTTGTTCACCTTTCCATATTAAATAGATCTGGTCTTTTTAAAGTTCTCCTCATGTGGTTTCTCCTCCCCAGGCATTGGATAATTTTCATTGCATTACTGTGGACTTTTCTCCTATACAATAGCCTCCTTTAATCTCTTCTCCGGTGAGAGCCAGTCAACTGCCACAAACTTTTCAGGATATAAGGAAGAAAAAGATTTTCCACATCTTTAGTAGTATTGAGTTGAAATTTCAGAAGAGCTCTGTTCTCCCTAGGCATCTGCATCCCCTTATTAAATAGCCCCTCTTCATCAGCCTGGTAACATTCATCACAGCCAGCCTTGACCTGACCCTCTTCTGAAGAGGAAACATGCCTGAGGCTTGTGATCGCTCTTCTCTTTTGCTGGGTCTCTTTAAGGCTTCATGGGAAATCATATCTGACAAGCACAAGGAATGAACAGGGGAAATGCTACCCCTAAGGAAAGCACAGACAGGAGGGCAGGCATAAGTGGTATTGAGGCTTCTTAAGTTTAAAACCTCTTACAGTTGGAAGACCAGGAAGAAAAGAGGGAGGGGGGATGCAAAGGAGAAGATCCTTCACTGCTGTCTAAGGCAGTCCAGACGAGGGGGAGACACTCCTTGGGATCCTCAAGCCAACCTGCTTGTGCAGCAAAGAGAGAATAAAAACATAAGTCCAATAGGAACCATATGGCAAGGGCATGAACAAAAAACCACATGACACTTCTCACAGATGATCTGAGAGGCGGGATGCAGAAAAGCGAAAAGGGCCACAAGTAGGATGCTCCTGGGGCTAATCAAGGGAACCGTTCTGCATGAGGCAAATGCTGTTTCGTGACCAACAGCAGGTAGAGGAAGATCATATGGTGAGAAATCAAGCTGAACAAGAGAAGCGGGGAGCAGAGAAAGAATTCTCCAGGAAACACTGAGAAGAGGCTCTTCTTCTTGCTGTAGGGCACAGGCTGCTCCTCTAGCAGAGGTCAGACAAGATTTTCCTTAGATGTAAAACACAGCATAGATTGCTGGGTTCACCCTAGGTTTCATCTAATCCCTAAATCGTCTGTTATCTACTGCTGCTGGAGGCAGAAAAATAAAGCAGTAGTCTGACCTATTTGTGCCAACTCTCAAGTCCAATAAAATCCCTGAAAACATTCCCATTGGCTTTTCTGGTACTTAGATTAGGCTTCTATATTCTAAAAAAGCATTTGACCAGAAATAGTCAGAATAAATAAGACAAAGCAACACCATCATCTAGATTTGATTGCACATCAGCTGAAAACCTGACTCACCAAAACAAAAAGTACTACAGAGTCAGTAGAACAAGCCACCATCATTCCTGGCTGCCTGCTCTCCACATGCTAGTATGTGCTCTCTAGGTTTTTCCCAGAAGCAGATCCAACAAGGTTAACCAAACAATAACAGCTCTGGCAGAAGAAATGAAGGGAATGAAGGAAGGGATCTTCAGTCTCATAATCATTTTTGCTTCTTTCCTTTGAGTTCATCTCTCTCTCTCTCTCTCCTTGTGTCTTGTCTCAAGGGACCTAGAAACGGCAAACATGATGCCAGTTGTGGTCCCATCCCATCTGCTTCCTAGAGCAGAAACGTGCCACCTTTCTGTGTGCTTCCCCAAATTCCAATGGTGTTTTGTTGTCGCAAATTACAAGGTCCAATTTCCTGCCTAATAAAAGCAAAGACACCAAAATCTTGTTTCTTCTAAATGAGGCCATTATACAGCTATTCAGAATAAAGCTGGTGTTCATATCTAGAGGCTTTTTCAGCAGATAAAAAGGACTGTGGCATTTGATAAGAACAGGTACTTATCAGAAAAGGATGGAGAAGGCTGGTATGCGGAAATAAATACATATTATGTAAATTATATATACACACATGTATTTAATTGCACTAACTATAAGAAGCCACAATGAGAGTGGAAAAACACTGCAACTATAAGAGAGGCAAAAAGTACATTAACAGTCAAATTTCTTCACCAAAAAAGAAGCAAATGAGGGTGCTGAATTGAAAAGTATGGACTAGAAATAACACCAGTATCTGCTGCAATATTCAAATGCCTCCTAGTTTTCTTTTTCCAGGGGGCTTGTTTGAGCACACAGGCTCAGGTTTACAGGAGGCAGATGAAACTGCTCTGTGTCTGTGAAAGGGTACATTTCAAAGCCTTGGGCGAGAGGAGGCGGCTGTCCTTCGCTTGGTGCTGCCTGGTGAGGGAGCAGAGCATCCAGAGCAGCTTCTGGGGTTAACCACGAGACGTCGTGAAGCTCTGCAGCTCTCAGCTGCCTTGGCCACATCACCTCCTCCGTCTGCCCCACAAGCTGCACCAGCTGGTTCCAATCCTTCCCCAACAGGGTTGCAGGCAATATTAGCACTCTAGGTAGGTTTCCTTGTCTGAAAAAAAAAAAAAAAGGGTACGAAGCAAGACAATGGATAAATCTTGCCTTAAGGCAGGGATTTAAACACAAAGAAGGACAAATTACTCGATGTAAACACTTGAGGGCAGGGACAAAAGATTCATAGATTATATAAAGCAACTCTGACCTTCTAAATGACATAAAGTACATTTTACTTGGTGTTGCTAAAATGTACTGTACAATGTGGACCTGATTCTTTATGGGGCCTCCAAACGCTACAGGAACATAAATAAATAAATAGTCATAATTAATACCACTTCTCATACACAGAACCAGGGTCAGTTTCCCTTCCTGTTTGACTAGTCAGAAAAAAAACAAATTGCTTCATTGCTATGGCAAAGAATTCTTGTTTATCTCTTAAGTTTCTAAATTCAGAGATAAAAAAAGCAAAATGAAAAAAAATAATAAATAAATGTCAGTCTTCTTTAGAAAAAAAAAAAAAAGAAGAAGCAGGAGCCTGATCCCATGTGCCTGAACTTCCAATGCAGATGTAGCAATTTCATCAGCTTATTAAAAAAAAAAACTAAAGTAATGTTACAGAAAGTGTTGGTGGGCAGAGGTAGAATATAATATTTTACCAGGCACATTTTCTACTCAGGGAATGGATATCTTCTGGAAACCTTTAAGAACACCCTAATAAATCTACTTCTGTATATCATCTCATGGCAAGTATTTCTGCTTTTTTTCAGGCTCCAATTATCAAGGCTTTTCTCGCTGTTTACACAAATGTGGGATCTTTGTACCATATGCTTACTTTCCCACATGTCGTCTTGCTCCCAAAAAATCCAATAGGAAATTGTTCGTTTTAGTAAGGTTGAGTCCATAGTTAATTATATTACAGGAAATTGTCATCAACAAATCTAGAGCAATGAATCTGGAATATAGATCTAAAGAAACAAAAAAAACTGTATTCACTATAAAGCCAATGGTGACAACAACCAAGCAGTGAGTCAGACAGATTTTGTTGTTGTTCTGCAGAATATTTCTAGAAGTTTGCAGCTCTCTCTCAGCCCCTCCTTATGCGGCCATCCTCCAAAGGCAGCAGTTGCCTCACCACAAACCTTCAATATAGACAACAGAAAACCTGCATTTTTGAACATCTTGATGAATTCTGCTCAAAAGTGAATCTTGTACATATCAATGTGCAGTACAAAAACAATCCAAAGCCTGGGATAGATAGTATAAAAACAGTTGCTAGCCGAAGTGAATATAGATTATTTATTTATTTCATAGTCCGAAAGAAGAAAACAGGCTTTGCAGGAAAATTACCTAGCTTTAAAGAGAGCATTATAATTTTATTACAAGAGTCCGGTTCTCGGATGCTTTGAAGAGCTGTTCACACTAACAAGTCACCGCACAAATTTGAGCAGGAATTCGTATTCTCATCTTGACCTTTTTTGTTATCTTGGGATGAAAGGAGAACAGCTGAGCAGGTTTTTACAAGACTGAAGACAGATACTGAACTCAAGCACATTTTGGAGGAAAGACATCTCTCCTGCCAGGTGACTTGGGACAGGTCACCCGTGAAAGTACCCTGGGTCTATAGGGTTACTCTTCTTTTCTACAGACGCAGGAAATTCTACCCAAAGCATCTGAATGAAGCTACCAAATTCTACTAAAAGAGCATCTGAATGAAGCAGCACCCAACTCGCACACTCTTGTTCAGCCTTGTTTGTTGTAAGTAACTTGAAAATCTAACAATCTTGTACACATATTAACTCACCAAGACCTCTGTGAAAGATGACAGAAGTGTTTCATACTCCAAAGTCAGTTGTGGATAGAGGCTCAAACCAAAGTTTTCTAATCACAAGAGTGTGCAAACGGCAAACAACATATTCAGGCTCACTCTGGCAAGTCTGTAGAGATGCTCGTTGTGTTGAAATCCACCTGTGACGAGTTATGAGAAGACTGTGTCTGCCTTTTGGGAAAAGACAGAAGTCCAGCTCCATCCCTTACTTTCACTCAACAATACAAAATGACAAAGTTTTGCCAAAACATATCCACTAGTAGGAGGCAACCTGTGTGAAAGAAACGAATATTGTTTTAAAGTTCAGAATGCTTTTCACACTATGCATAGTCTTTTACTGCATTTGAATATACCAAAACTGTAAACAGCAATTTATTTCCAAAACAGGAAAGTGAATCATACCTTTTCATTTTAAACACTGTTTTTTGTCATGCAGTGCAGTTTTGGTACAAATACATATGCTGCCTATCTTTCTGAAATATATTCAGATACATATACGTATAAAATATAACCTGCAACATATGCAACTTATTACTAAGGTAGGTTTATCTATAGATAGTAAATAGAAAACTTATCAGAATACATGACAGAGAAGACCAAATTAGCACCTAATAGAACAGTTTCAGGACAGCACTTTTAGGACAGCTGCAGTTCTGTGAACTACTTAGAAAACTTTACAAGATTGGGATTTTAACGATATTTATAGAACACAAGCTTTGACTGTATAAAAAAATATATTGAGAAGGGAGGAGTCCCAGAAATTTGTAACTGGACAAAATCCATTCGCAAACATAGTTTGGTTCTCAGAGTCCAAACTGATTACAAGATGAGTGGAAGGACATATTGGCAATCTGGAGTCTTAAGATTGCTACAGAGTTAAACTGGATGATTTTACAAACTTTTTTCAGGTCATGGAATCACAAAATCATAGAATGCTTAGGGTTGGAAGGGACCTCTAGAGATCATCTAGTCCAATCCCCCTGCACACGCAGGGTCACCTAGAGCACGTGGCACAGGACTGCGTCCAAGCGGGTTTGGAAGATCTCCAGAGAAGGAGACTCTACAACCTCTCTGGGCAGCCTGTTCCAGTGCTCTGTCACCCTCACTGTTAAAACAATTTTCCTTAAGTTCCTGTGGAACTTTTGGTGCTTCAGTTTTCGGCCATTTCCTCTAGTCCTATCAGTGGCCACCACTGAAAAGAGGCCAGCACCATCCTCCTCACTGCCTCCCTTGAGGTACTTATAGACACTGCTCAGGTCCCCTCTCAGCCTTCTCTTCTCCAGGCTGAACAGGCCCAGCTCCCTCAGCCTCTCCTCATAGGGCAGATGTTCCAGGCCCCTGATCATCCTTGTGGCCCAAATTTTACCCTGAAAGGACATAACTCGACCCTCATGTAAAGGATATATTCTTTCTTCATTCCCAAAGCATCTGCTGCCACACACTACTGGCAACAGGTTAATAAACATAACAGGATTTCTTCTTGTCTAGTGCAGCTGTCTTCATATATTCCTGCTTGTAACTCCAACTGCATGGGAGTGTCCAGCAAAACAACTTCATTCATTTTATTTTCTTTAACTTCAGCTTTTCTGAAAAGCACAGAAGTTATGACTGGTGCTAAGAGATGGCAAGTATAAATACTTTTCTTGTTCTCCACTTACCAGCCCAGGAGACAACATAAACACACTTAATCAACACCACGCTCTCCCAGCTAGGTATCTGACAGCATGTGGCGTTTTGTACAGCTGTTGTCTCCACAGCTGAGTGGTTCCACAAGAGACATTTCCTCTGACTACTGAGAAGAAACTTTAAGTTTAGAAGGTCATTGTGACTCTAGTGGCAATGGGATGCTCTTCTGCTTCTCCACACCACGCTGTGTCCGGCCTGCTCTGGCAGCACCCCGTCCCAGCCCTCTGCACTGCACACAACACCAGGGAAGGCTCTGGGGCTTTGCTACCCAGCAGATGGTGAAAGCATCAGTACCGTGGGGTTCCTGGAGAGCAGACGTGTAGATGAGGCACCTAGGGACATGGTTTACCAGGATGGTGTTGAAGGGTTTATGGTTGGACTCGATGATCTTGAAGGTCTTTTCCAACCATAATGATTCTATGATTCTATGACTTGCAAAGCTTTTGGATATTAAAGCTCTTGGACTTACCTTGTTAATTTGTGACCTAAGATTCTGCATTAGCCTTCACGCTGAGCGTTTATATACTCTACTGGTAGTATCTTCTGTACTGTAATTTGGCTTGGAAGAACAAATAATGCTTAAGAAGAAAAATAAATCTTTCCAAATTAAGAAGAATTTCAGTGAAATAGCTATATATTAACAGAATTGAGTTTTCAACTGTTTTTTTCCTCTCTCACAGTGAAATTTTCTGCTAACATATGTATGAAAAGCTAATCAACATTAATGAAGCTGTTTTGTTTGTAGACTTTTAGTATAAGGAATGCAGGTCACCTTTCCGGGTCATTAGATGAAGAGGATCAATATCAACATAATTTATTTGAACTTAGCCTCCTAGAATTAATTTCGGATTGTTCTATAATTGTTCATACAAAACAGCTCCTGCCAAGCTAGTGCTAGCCTGGCAATTCAATGACATCTCATATAAGTCTTTATTTAAGTTATCAGAAATTCAGGATGGCTCATAATAGCATATGACCTGAAAAAAAATCTAAATCCATAATATGGAACTAAAGCAATAAAGTTCCTTTACTTCATGAGAATCTTAGGGAGACCAGAAAATGCCGATCAGATGTAGGCATTGATTAGTCCTAATGTTCTGGTGCATTTAGTAAGAACGTAGAAGAAGTAGAAAAAACACTTGACGCTGCTCATGGGCCCAGGGGCCATGGGACGGGGCTGCGGCTGCTGCTCTGCCCTGCTGCTGCTCTCGTGCTCTGTTCCTAAACGCGGAGCGAGCAGCGGCCCTCGCTGCACCTGGCACCGCTGCTTTGTCTGTCCCCATCCATGTAACACTGGCAAACTCAGCTGGTTGCTCAGACGTAGTTCCAGGCCCCCACTGCGATGGGTAGCGCTGGCAGCTGGAAAACAAAAGCCTTTAGCATTGGATTGTATTTTTTTCCTACAATACGTCAGCAAGTATAAAGGTGAACACCTTCCCAGAAGGCGGCGGTAGTCCCGTGCTGTAGTCTGACTGTTCAGGAAGACAACGCAAGGAGGACATTCCCGGAGGGAGCTGCCGCCATCCCCGGGAGCGGCTTTTTTGCCACGTCCACGCAAAGACCTGTGAGAACATTACATAATGCACCAAGCAGATTTTCAGAAAAACAGAAATATTCTTGGTCGCTTTAATTACAGGGGAAATCTCCCCTTGAAGAGGTTTACACTATCACTTTCTCCGCGGTGGTGATCCATTAATCTTCACAATGCCGAGGTAAGATTATATGTGCAATTTTGCACCTTTTTAAATTATCACTGGGGAGTTCTTGCAAAATTTGAGAAGCCCCACAGAGCGAGAACAGAGGTCTCACGAGGGCTCTCAAGTGATTTTGGCAGGGCATCAGTTGCTCTGTAATTATATAAACCATTTCAACTCTTAAACATTCCCGGCTTGCACCGCAGGCAAAAACTGTGATAACCAAAGGGATTCGTGAGATGAATAGCTGGATTTCCAGTTCTTTCTCATATTATGCAACCAGGTCATTTCAAGCTGATGGAGATGGAAGTACATCTGAGAGGGAAGCGCATTAATATTGATAATGCTTTTTTGGAAATAGGGATAATAATTTCCACCCCTTGATAACCATAAAGGGATAGAACCGTGTGCTGACCTGAAGGGTCTGCATTTCATGTGACCTGTCATTTTCAGCAGGGCAAACGTAACCGGTGCAGGGCATTTGTAGAGATAACTGCAAACCTCCGTGCCAAGGCTGCAAGACATGCATGCTGTGTATTCAAATTCTGGTGCTCCATCATTTTGAGTTTCTTTCTTTTCTGACTGCCTTCCTTGGAGCCACAGCTTTGTTTTTCTTTCTTTATATCCCTGTTTCATTATTGCGAAAAATGGCCATGCTGTTGAATTTATATTTCCATGTAAGGTAAAACAGAACAGTCACAGCCTGTTGTTCCTGTATTTCACAAAGACATCACTTTGCCAGCAGGAATTTGGGGGCGGGACCACAGCTGTTTTTATTTAGTGTTCAGATTTCAATACAGAGCTATGAATCTCTGTTACACAGCCTCCTGATTAGGGGCAGGATTTGTAGGGATTCCGCTCATCATTCCATAGGCTGTCATTTCAGAGTGGTTGAATGTGAGATTTTCTTGGAGCGGGGCTAAACCTGTCCCTTTCTCTTAACCTTTACATTTTTGAAGGTGCCATCCGTAACTGGAACAAAGGTTTCAAAAAGACTTGATTAATATTTTGTGACCAAAAAAAAAATGCATTTGTGATTGACAACCTGCTGATTGTTGACAAGAAAAGACACTGCAGTTCATGGATAAATGCTTGGTGAGTTTTAGAATAGCAGAAAACCGCTATCCCAAGCGAGGAGCAGGGTGCTCTGCGCTGCACAAGGAGGAGCGTCCTGCCCGCGGCCCCTGCAGCCCTCCCCAGCCCGTCTCCAGGTCCCTCTCCACGCTCCCACTTCCCACAAACCGGGATTGCCTCCCAGTTGTATTGCTGGCACCAACCGCCGTCCTTCGGGGCCTGGTGAGAACAGCCACCCTGCGCCTTTAAATGTAAACCAGCAAAAGCTGCCTCTGCCACATATAACCTGGACTGAACATGAACATAAACATAAAAGCTGTTCATGAACATGAACATGAACATAAAAAGCCTACAAGGCTTTTTAAAACACAGGCATTTGTGATGATGTTAATTTTGCTAAGATGGCCCTTGCAGCTATGGCCAAACTCTGGTTTGGGATTCCTGAAGGGAAGCAGTGTGTTTCTTTTACATATCCCAGTCCCAGCCCTTTTCATGGTGAAGACTGTGGAAGAAGTGTTTGTGGAAGAATTGTTTGAAAGCAGGAACTGAGAGGAAAACTAGGGCCTAACAGAAGTTTTGGCATTACAGAGGCCTGCTTGGGGTGATAACACAGTTGCCACTTCCAGGACGGTTGGTGCGCAGGGACTCAGCTCCTCCACGGTTCCCTGGGCAGCACAACCTGCCCTCCTCACAGCTGCAAAGGGGAGTAACGGAGGATGGAGCAGAGTGAAGACACCGCGGCCAAACTCTGTTGCGCTCCCTGTGCTGGGCTGCTGATAAACCGCACAGTGGCTGTCCCATGGGAGATACAGGATAACATGTCTGGTGCTGAGCCAGCAAGGGTGGCAAATGATGAACTTTGCTTGAACTTTGCTCATTATAATGTGAAAACCACACCTCCATCCCAAAAGTTACCCGCCTCCGAGGTACGACCACCCCTCACTGAGCATGCGCTCTAGATTTTCGGTTGACTGTACCTTTAAATGAAAGCGAGAAACTTTTTCACCAATCAATAACAATATTAAGTATGACTCTAGTCACTCAAGCTCCACCTGAATGTAAAGAAAAGTATAAAAGGTGAACTAAGGATGAAAAGCGGTGGGGAAGAAACCATCGTAACTCCTGGGTCAGTCGACAGGCTGAGCTCCCTTCCCTCCCCTCGCGCTGGGACGCTGCCTGAAGAGACTAAGAAGTGAGAGGGAAGAATCCATCATAAATTCCGGATCAGTTGATGCGCTGATCCCCCCTTTCCTCCCCTTGCGTCAGGATGCCGCCTGAGGAGACTCGAGACTGAGAGCCCTCTCCCATCTTCTGGGGTGAGTGATGATTGCACATTTGTACATCAGAGCTAGCTAAAACCCCACACTGTAGTAGAGAATTTCCTGCACTGACATCCGAAACCTGCTTTGTAAATGTTGCATTTGAATAACTCACACTGTTTGTGAACTCGGCTACTTGTGTGGGGGGAGGCGATCGGACCTACAGTTGACAGACTGTTCGTGAATCTGATACTGCCAGGGTCGAGCTTGTAGTTGATCACACTATTTGGGAACTCGATTTGCTCCTAGGAAGGCGATCGGACCTATGGTCCACAGACTGTTCGTGAATCCGATACTGCCAGGGTCGAGCTTATAGTGGATCACGCTATTTGGGAACTCGATTCGCTCCTAGGAAGGCGATCGGACCTACAGTCCACAGACTGTGAATCCGATACTTTTTTTGATATCTCCTTCCCCCCCCACCACCACTACCACTACGGCTTTCAAACTGCAACGTTTTCAACAACGACCATCCTCAGCAGATAGAAAACAAGGAGGAATCATGTCCAGACCAATTCACCTATTAACCTTCAAGCTGAAGGCAGCAGAATGCTCTTCCTGGAGAGAGGAAGGAGAAATGCTCCTTTAATAATTAAATAGTGTTAATAAAATGCTCTGCACGTGCTAAAGCTCACAGAAAAAAACATTCTAGCTGATCTGAATAACTTCATTTCCCTTCCTTGAAGGGGCTTTCATCCCATTTTTTTTCAAAAATGATGTCAAATTAGAGATGTTGACCATCAGACATGTTGGAGAATTTCAAAACATCTATAGCGACAAATGTTTTTCTGTATATCAAGGAATGAATACCCAATTGTGATTCCTTCTCATTTCAGCACCACTATTTCTGTAGTCTAGCATTTTTGCTTACTATTTTTTGAGCCGGAATACTTTAAGGTGCTTTAGCTATTTCTTAAAGCAACATGAAGTGTTTCAGGAGACTGAAGGACCTGTTGGTATTTTATGTAGATGGGGCCTTTTTCAATCCCAAATTAACATAGCGGTGACATGCTTCACAGTTATATAAAGGTAATGCCCGCAATCCACCAATCCTTAAATGATACCAGAAGACTAAGCCAAAAAGCCCTTACCGTGCTGCTGCAGCAAAATAAGAGACAGAGTTTAAGAGGTGGGGAAGCCACCATTTTAAAAACCTGAAACGAAGAAGGAACCTGCTTCTACTGGCTTGCTTGACTCCAGTGACCAGCTGCTGGGCAGTGCATGTTTTTTTTTTCCCTCTCTCCATGGTGAACTTGCCTTTGATTATTCATTGTGAATTCATAATCTATATAATGCAGCAGTCCATTTTATGTCAAACAGCAAGAGCTAATGGACTACCTGAAACCTCTTAAACTAGAGGGGCTGAAGCAGCACATTTCCTGACTCTTTAATGCAATTGACTTATTTTTCCTATCTACCTCTTGCTGACACCTGAATAAAATAATGATACTGAATAGACCTGGCAGAGCAGAATCATTAGTCACTGTCAGGCATTACTTAACATGCAAAGTCCCAGCAGAGAGAAGAAAATTACCTGCTGTTCTCCTCAACCCAAGCTACACTGTCTATAACATCAATTGCTGTTGCCACTTAGTAAAAGCTAAAAGAGAGGAATTTTATTTTTCTTGTCTGTGTTTGAACTTTGGCTGAATCCTCTTTTTCTTCTGAAGCTTGGTAAATACCAGATAGAACTTGGTCCCTCTTGCTCATTTGCATTACTGCTGACAGGGCAACATCCATCATTTAATTCCACACCAAAAATCCTGCATGGACGCGTGCTGGAGCTTTGGGCTGCTCAGGCGCTAGAGCATAAAGCTGCCAGACACAGCCCTAATAAGATAAGGACAAAAGGAATATAGCATGGGTGGGAAAACAGCCACGGAAGGAGCTTTAGGAGGGCAAATGAGGAGCGAAGCACATGGTTAAAGGAAAGCTCCCTCATCCCTGTTTGTCAGGGCCAGAAGAACTTTGCATGAATGGTGCAAATATTGCCTATTTAAAATATGCAAGAAAATTATTTGCAATCATACTCCCAGAATAAATAAGAATTACTTGCATAGCATCAACAAACGCTAAAAAGAGAGCAAGCCAGCTCTGTGGGATGTGGGATGAGTGGGATTTGTACCCCAGAGAATACTAAGTGCTGCCATGCCCAAACCCAGTATGTTCAGTTCTGCAGAACAAGTATTTTATGTCACTGAATTCCACCAATTTTGAGAGCCCCGCTGTTACAGATTAGTGTTAGATACTTATTGCCTGATGGACAGGCAAATCCCAGACACCACAACACCTCCCTCCACATCCAAAGAGAACATCAACTGTTAGCATTGGCATTAAAAACTCCTTCTGGCATCGTCATTACTGTATAATTGTCATCGTGGGGTGCAAAGTGAAAGGATCAAATAGACGAGTATTTAGGTGCTCCATATTGAATGCAGTCCTTTTGCTTACATCTCATCATTTTATCCTCCTTTGGGTTCCCCAGCATTCATGCCCTTGTTGTTTCTTTTGTTTGGCAGTAAATGCCCACAGGTAGCCTTTACAAGTCCCCAGAAGTTTGTCTTTTACAGCTGATGATTTGTTCAAAGACGCTCTTTCCTTCTGAAGTGCTTTCCTGTAGGAACTAACTGCTTCAGACTCCACTGCTAGTTCGAGTGTCACCTGGGCTAATAAGTAGGAGTTTTGGACATCTTTCACAGTGTTTCAAGATCAGTGCAGCACAGTTTACAAAACAAACAAACAAACAAACAAAAAAACTAAATAGTTAGTTAGCTCTTTTATCTAGAATAAGAACGGCAGTTGGTTACAAAGTTTAGTTTTGCAGAAGATCTGCTGAAATGCTGGAGTTAGTATTACTTGTGATCTAAATGCAATATGCTTAGCACATGACTGCCTTCTTCCTTGCCAGAAGCCAGGACTAAATTACAGGCTAATTCAGAATTCCCAAACTCTGAGAAACTCCCAAATTCTAAGAAAGGAAAGGATTACTGGGAAGGCAGTATCTTAAATGACCAGAAGAAGGAGTGAAAATTATATCTTAGCCTCCCTTCACTGCTCAGGAGCTTCTACTACTTTGTGTTCATGTATTTTCAATTACAGCACTGGATACCTCTCCTCAAGTCAAATTTCAAGGGGAGACCAATAGGATTTGATAGAAAAGAAGCTAACCTAGAATTACAGGGTATAATGCTCATAATCCTCCTTTTGGCACACAGTTGAGCCGGGAAGTTAAGGGTAAGCCTTTGACCAGATGTCTGCTCTTCTCCCACCAGCTCCTTACAGTAAAGCCTCCAGTTCAGGCAGTGAAAAGTATCAAGAGGCTGCTGCAACAGTCCTCACTATTTCACCTATGCAGTGGACGAATACATACACAATGGCTCTGCAGAGTCTAAACAAGAAAGAGTTGAGAAGGACAAAGTGAAGAGCAAGTGATTGGGAATGACTGAATTAAATAAAAGGAAGATTTACACTGAAAAAGGAATGGATGTTATTTTGCCAGGATACTCTAGTACAGTCAATGAATAGGACTTGGTGAGCTGGCTGTAAAGATACGCATTCTGGTTTTGTACTACAGAAATAAACTCCCACCACATGAATTCTCTCACTCCACAAGGATTATTTTGTCTTTTCCCATTTTCCAAAGCATCTTTCAGATGGTTATCAATAAATAACAGCCAGGAGCTGGCTAAACAGTCTGTTACCTATTTTTCTGTTGATCAGTTGGTGAAAAATCCGCACAAACTAAAGAGAACAGTGCCAGCAGAAAAATACCACTTTTTTCATTGAGACAGATGTATACTGCTAAATATAGATTTTACAGAATTGTTGGTTTCTAAGTTCATAGGATTCATTTCCACTGCTTCTCAGAGGCTCTTTTTCATCCCCCATGTCATTGTCTTTCATTTGTACAAAATAGGCAGGAGAAGCTTTGCATTCATAATGCCTGTCAAGAGATTTCAAGTGGATCAACATATGAAGAGCATAGGCAAGAACCAGAAGCAGAATCAGTGACATAACCAAACCCATAAGTATTGCTGGAGAGAAAAAGGATGCACAGTCTTTCGCATAGGCAAAATGTCCTTCTTGAATGTTAAAACCTTGAATCTATAAAGAAAACAAGAGGGGCGCAAGTTAAATAAAATCTTTACTGTCCTCATTGCAAACTCCTCCATGAATTGGCTACCAAAGCCTGTAAGACAGCCTAACCTAATGTCTTCATATTGCAAAACTGTATCTAGTAGTGCTGGCTGAAGTTAACAATCAGAGTTTATCCAGGTCAGTCTTGTAGAAACAGCCAGTTATTCTAATCCCCTTAGCTCGGGGCCAAAAGGATTTGCAGTTTTATTTTAAACAAAATCTTCTGTGATCACTTTTGATAGCCCCGTCACATGTAATTGTAAATGTTGTGCCCTTCTAGTTTATAGAGCATTTCCAGCATCATTTGTTGAGAATCTGCAGATTCTGTTTCAAATTGTGCAAACTGAAACATATTCTAACAGGACGTTTACAAAGTCTGTATGCAGGGAACTGGACTGTCTGCTTCACCAAAACAGGTCCCTGGGTGGTTTACCTTATGGTGAGAAAGTGCAGATCAACTTTCCATCTATACCCATTTTTCAGCTCTTCACTACCTCAAGACCTACTTCCCTGCATTTATTTACTTATATATTTTTTTCTCCTTGTCCCTCATTAAAAATATTTTTTTTTCTGAACACGTTTTGGCTGTTGTTCTTCTTGCCCCTTGAAAAGGGTCAATAACTTGGAGGCCAGTAAATCAAAAAGCTTCTTCATCACCTGTGGAACGTTCAGCTCTCGGCTGTGAAGCAGAGACATTCTGAATGCCCTGCAGTGAAAGAGAGTTAGGGCACACAGTCCAGTGCCACAGAGCTATTGAGATGGGATCCATCCACTCATTTAGGTATCTAAAGTGAGACATCCTAGTCCAGTCCTCTTAGGCATCTCTGAAATAACATTGATCTTATCATAAAGTTAGGACTTTAGGAGAATGAGCCAGGGAAATTATCCACTAGCTTTAGAGGCAGACCTAGGTAACTATAAACAGGGCACAAGGTTAAAATTCCTAGACATCAAAACTCAGATGAATCACATGCTCAGTGACTGATGCTGCTACTGATGCTGGTTTTAAGAGCCCTGGTCAGAATGTAATTCAGAAAGGGACATTCACATCCCACACTGAATGGAAACCCAATCAAGAGACCATAGAAAAAGCATATAGCTTTTCATCCCCTTTGCCAAGGGTGCAACAATTAAAAGCTTATTTTCTACTCAATTTCTATTCTGCATTTCATGAAGATCCTATAAGCTGTAAGTGGAGGATCCTAACCTGTTCTTGGCACAAAGTGCCAAACTTTCCATCAGTCTATCTAATGTATCTATTTGGTTCAATTCCTTGCCATTACCTGGAAATCAATAAAGGTGACTTCCCAGAGCTTTGAAACATCGTTTGCGGAGCTGGGTATCAGGAGTGCATCATATCTCTGCAAGCTGCTCACACGGTCACAGTGGTAGGAGTAACTCGACGGTGCATATATTCTGGTTGCATTGAATGTGGCTTGTACAGAGTGGTTGTAAAGAAGTTGCAGTCTGTGTAAACTGAACCAATTCTGAACAGACAGCTGGTAATAACTGGTCGTTAATAAGAATCTGAAAATATTGTATGGGAAGAAAGATTAATTAAAAACAGGTCTAGCTAAGAGCTGGAACTGCTAAATTCACACGTTGAACAATCTTAAAAGACTCATTGAAATTATCAAAGATGTGCTCATTTAAATTACTGAAAACTCTCGCATTTTTCCCCCTTTAAGAGAGTCTGGAAAGCGCTTTGGAGTTCTCTGCCATTCCCCCCACAGCGAGGGGGCCACAGGAATTGTTACTACTGTGAATGTCAAGCAGTGGAGCTGCACTGTGAGGACACTACTGGCCTGCGGCTGCCCAGACACCTGGCTACAGAGCAGAAAAGGTTTTTTTCTTTTCTCCTAAATGGCTGCGGAAAATATATATGCAATTCTGGCATTGCACTTGCATAAAGATATGGATTTTTTTTTCAAAATTCAGCTTGTACATGTATTACACAAATTTGAAACATATACATGTAGTATTACTTGACAATCAACGCTTTTTCCTTGCATCACTGAGAAGCAAATGAAGTAGGTCGCAGCCTGATGCCTCAGCAGCCCACACCATCAGTTCTTTCAGCAGAATTCCTGAACAAAAATGTAGTAAATTAGCAAGATTTAGTGAAATCCTCAAGCAGGAGGAAATTAACAGAGATAACCTGATCCTTTCTCATGAGTAAGACACTCAGAGAAAAAGAAATGCCTTAAAACAAAATAAGTAGTCAAAAAGCCCTGTTAAATGCAAGTCTTTTCTGTGGCTTAATTCTATAACCAACAATTTTATCAAACTATTTTTGCACACACAAAGTATCTTGAATTAAATTTCACAGGCAACTGCACAACAATGCATCGAAAGATCAACATATGATTACCTAATAACTTATCATATAAACTTACCTAATAACAAGTCCCTTTAGATTGTCAATGTCACCAAACTTCAGAGTGACACCTATTGATAAGTGTAATGAGGTTCACTTGATACATGCTCTCCTTCTTAAGTCACTCAGGCTAATTTATAGTAATGTCTCTTAGTCATGAGCCACCTACACACACTATCAGAAAGCATGTTATGTGTATGCAGCAACATTTTCATCTTTGCAGATACCAGAGCATAACAAATGTAGATGGTATCTGAGTTCAAACTTCATACACGTGCATCACTTGAGTTATAATAAATATATTAATTGTGAAGTTGCTCTGCACAGCTTACGTACAATCACCATGGACGTCTGAAATTTTCCAAAGTGCAAAGCCATGGCAGGTTACTCATATCCATCCATACTGCACCATCTTAGTACCATCTCTGAAACCGAGCTCGCCCTTGGCGTACAGGCGCTCCAAGCCACATACTACAAGGGTTGCTCCTCTAGGAGCTATTTATTGGCCTCACTATTGCAGACTAGTTTCACTAGCAGAGTAGGATGACACCTTACACTGCACTGTCTTCACTGCAGTTAGAATCTCCAAAATCCACGGTTGCATGGACACCAAATATCTTCTCTGTCAAATCCAGCTGAGTGTGGTTTTTAAATTTAATCATGATCCTCTTGGCCCAGAAGAGGATGCAGGGGATGCCATTAACGGTGACATTGAGAGGGCTGTAGCGACTGTGCGTGAGCTGCCTCCTGGCTTCTCTTTCCAACTGTTCTTTCCTGCTCAAGTTGTAGCTGACCGCCTGATTGACCACATAAAAGAGCATATCAGTATTTAGCTTGTATCTGATCAAAATAAATGAGGTCAGCACTTAGAGAGCACTTGCTGAGCCAAGTCTCAGCTGGACTGGTTGTGACTAAGGAATCAGAGAAGTCTCTGACCAACTCTTTCTTTTCAAGGTGGGAACCATACAGGCTTCTAACTCTAGTACAACTTGCCAGAGAGCCAAAATAAGAATTATTGGTTCTCTTGGTGTAGTATCACTAGCATATATCACATTCTTAACATGTCCCCCTCATATCCCAGCACACTGTGGAGTAATTCATATAGAAATTAAAAAAAAAAAAAGAAGAAAGAAAATAACAAGATACTCACCCCAGGAGGAGACTCACTAGCGCAGTTCTAAGCATGACAGCAATACACTAAAAAGGACGAAGCTGGGGCCAAGGATATAGTCTACTATGCTGAAAGCACATCAGACTGCTGTCCAGGTGAAAGAAATGTACCTACTTATAGGCATTTTGGCCACAGATGGCTTTAAAAACAGATGTCTACTGAAAAGGCTTCTGTAAAGGCTTCTGTATGGATCTATGAATTTATAAATTAAGGGAATCTCTAACTTTATAAAACCATTAATTTAGAAATTTAAAATCTGGGTACTGAGGGTTTCATGTCCTCTATAGAAATCAGGAAAAAAAATAACCCTTCCCAGTCAAATTTCACAGCTAAACAAGTCTGATTTGCATTGCCAGCAATGTAACTTGAGACAATGAGCTAGAGCTCAGGAAGGACTTGAAAATTTAATCCTCATTTTCATATTTCAAACTAAGATTTCCTGACACCACAGTCTCTTTTCCATTTTCAGACATGTCAAATCTGAGGATGCTAATGCATGTAATGTCTGCATGGCTGCCTTGCATGCAATATGAGAGAGCAAGTTCAAATCATGCACGCACAAGAGAAGTATTCTGTATTTCAGTCATAAACACCATCTTATCAGGCTGCAGCAAGGATGCAGTTAAGCTCCAAAGCTTTGTCTTAGCTTAAAGAAAGATTTTTTTTTTGCTGTTAAGATTAGCAAATCAAGTCTTCCAGCTCAGACCCTGAAAGACCCCTCTGATACTTGACCTTACAGATGGCACAAGCCTGATTTAAGAATTAAAATTACTCAGTACTTGCAGCAACAACCAAGGTTAAGACAACAGTCAGAGAATTTAACACAACAGCTATCAAGCAATAGCATTACAAATGCCTTTGGGAGAAATTAAAAGCCAATTTTCTTCATAAGTACAGGAGACAACAAAATCATCATATTATTTACATTAGATTGCATCTTTTACATGGTGCTTAATGGGAAATCTTCCAGCCATCAGTTTTTTTAACAAAACATACAGGCTGGATGGAGAAAAAGGTCCCACTGAATTTAGCAACCAGCAGTTTTGCTTCAGCAATTCTGTTTGTACCAAGCACATAAAAGACATAAATAGACTGGTCACTGCAGTCAGATGTGATTGTGCTGAATATGGACATCATGATTTGGTCCTTTCAGAATGACCCTGTGCCCAAACTCATTGACAGTCACCACCAGCTACTGCACCCAAAGTGTTACCCCATTGCTCAGAAGAATAGATGTACTGTGCTACAGGTATCATGATCACACCACCATGGCCTAGACTCCACTGGCTCTTTCTTTTATGTAAATAATATGTCATTTAAGGCAACAATGTAAGTTAAAAGATCTCAAAACACTATGGAAAGTAATTACATATCCTGTGTTACCTGTGTAATTGCTACTTGATTTATGTTAAATTTTGGCTTCACACCACCGTTAAGACGTCGACCTGCAGAAGAAAGTGTGTCATAAGTCTACAAAGAAAACAACTGGCCATTTATAAAAGCATAGTCCTGCATATCTTGAGGCCTTTACGTGTGAGAACTCCAGGACTCCAAAATTAAACGGTTCAGCCTACACATTTATTTAGTCCTATGCATTTATTTATTTATTTATTTATCCCACACACACTTAAGACGCTGCATTTTTCTTCATACGGGCAACTTTTCAGAAGGGGTCTGTAGGGAATCACATGACAAAAGCCTCTGTCTATGGGCAGTGATTTCTTTGCCTGAATCCGACAAAGATGTGAATCTGTGACAAATAAGATAAAAGCTCTCACTGGCTGCCAGGAATGCAAAGTTTCACAGGTGCCAGACTACTTGACAAACACTTCCCCAGCTCCAATGAGTGAATACTGCTTTATTTCACATTCTCACCCAAATCTCAGAGGCAGTAAAGGACTATTTTAGCCACAAAAATCTTTTAAAGAGTACTCATTAAAGATACAGTTTAATAAAACTTCTGACAGAAGCAACACAAATGACAATGGAAGCAACATCTGGGAATGAAGATTTTACAGACGAACTAAGAGACCCTGTATCCAGGCATTCAGCTCACTAAAGCCTTACCATTTCTTTGCAGAAGATCTTGATCTGAAAATGCATGTGAACTAGAAGAGAGGAGGAAAATATTTATTGCATGATATCTGGATTTAAAATCTGAATAATCTCACCAAATTTATGAAGAGCTCCTGCTGGTAAAGTTTCATTCAGCAGAACGACCCTTGGCTGGTTAAGGCCACATGAGGACCACGGAATAACCCTAAAGCCAGAGCACTTTTAGTACCACAGGTCCCTGAGGTGGGCCAGGCCCCTCAGCCATTCCTTACAGTACTTGCTGAAGGCTTCATACCCTTCTTGTCCCTTCCATAATCACTAGCAGATTGCACCTGCCCACAGAGACTATGAGCAGCAGCAGCGATGCTAACACAGACCTTCAGGATGTTTTATATATTGGGAGCTGGTCTGGTTCCAGTCCACAGCCACCTGCACAGCCCTTCCTACCCCTCTCCATACCAGGGCAACTAACTCAAAATTTATAGCTCGCTATAGTGGATTTATTTGCTGATCTGATGAAAAACCCCCACTTCCCAAGCCTACTGCCAGTGTTCCTCAGTAGGTGATAAAACTGGTCAAGGCATCTCCTGCAGCCAGAGATCAGGATCTTTTTTCAAGGACTTTCCATCCACTACCCTACTTCTTTCTGCCCAGTACAAAGACTAATATATTGTAAGGACTAGGAATGCAAGCAGCATTGTGAGTTATTTGAACTTAGGCTCAAGCCTTAGTTTCTCTTGGCAAACGGCTGGGTGAACCTCCCCTCTAAAGAGATCCCCTCGTGGGCATCTGCGAGACCCGCTAGGACTTACTGCGGGAGCTACCCCAACTTAACTGTCACTGTAGTACCCCTAATGGTGATAACACCAAGGCAGAAGAGCTAATGCAACTGAAGGAGAAACAGCAGCCTTAAAGCCTTCCCCGCTGGCCCGTCAGTGCAGCTCAGGCAGTCAGGGAATCTGATCACATTGAACCTGGCTCATCTAAAAATCAATAAAATGTTACTGACTTCAGCAAGGCCCAGATCTCACATGTAATGTCTTGTCTATATTCACAGCTCTAGAGGGCAGAAGGCTCGTCCTTCTGAATCTGTGTCCGTCCAGCGAAATTTTCTTTTTACGGGCACACTGTGCACTACTGAGAATAGATCTATTGTGTCTCCTTGCCAAATCCTCAAACCCAGAAGGCAAAACAGAAAGTGGACTCTCCATTTCAGCTCATCACTTTGTCCCTAAACACCAGGCCTGCAGAACAGCTTTCCTCTAGACTATCAGGCAGGCTATTCAGTCCCTTCAGCAACTGAAGCCACTCTCCAGAGAAACTGTAACAAATGCAAAAGGCTGCTAAGCTCTGCTGCTCCACTGCAGTGACTTTAATCAGAGCTGAAAGAACCTTACAAAGATTTTATGTATTAAAAGGCATAAAACACAACACTGTTTAAAGTCAGCTGGGCAGTTTCAGTTAAATACATTGAGCACAACTCAGTGAAAATTTCACATCAAGAGTAAGCAGTTCAGAGATCGGTAAAAATAGCTCTTACTTTGATAGATAAGTAAAAGACTGGACAACTACCTTATGATTCCCTGAACAACCTATTCATGACCATTTTTCTATCTTAAAAAAAAAAAAAAAAAAAAGGTGCTTCACAAGGAAGGAGCAGATGGTTTTGCTAACCCTCAAGGACAGAGGGAACTTCGAAACCGCACTAGGATGTCACTTAGCTGATACACTGGGCATGTTTCTTGCCTGTTCTTACTTAAGGCTATTGCAACCTGAGTCCATGTCTGAGTAACTTCAGGTAACCCAGCAGGTTTCAACTTTTTCAAGAGTTCAGTCCAAGGAAAACTAACTTCTGTCACAAGGAAGTGGCCACCATGACACGCAACTGAAGTGAATCACACTCACTTTTCCTGCTCAGGAATACTTTTTCTAAGATCACTTCATGATTTGACCACACAGAATTTTCCCCTTTCTAGTCTACTTTTATTATACATTGGGCTTTAAGGTCAGAAGAGGCAACACAGTTCATTGGGAATTTTTTTTCATGATGATGGGAGGGGGCGGCCTCTGCCCAGCAGTGGCACCAACAGAGCAAGAGGAAACGGTCGCAAACTGAAACACCAAAAGTTCCGCAGGAACTTAAGGAAAAACATATTAGCAGTGAGTGTGACGGAGCACTGGAACAGGCTGCCCAGAGAGGCTGTGGAGTCTCCATCTCTGGAGATCTCCAAGGGCTGCCTGGACGCAGCCCTGTGCCACATGCTCTGGGTGACCCTGGGTATGCAGGGGTTGGACTAGATGATCCCTGGAGGTCCTGTCCAACCTTAAGGATTCTATGATTCTATGATATCGATAAAAATGCGGCACAGGAAGAGATATTAATGCAAATTAATTAAGAATATTAATGTTACATTTAACTATAGTAGTCAAAAGCTCATGGGCCATTATTCCAGTATGGAAATTTTCATGCTGTGGTGGACTGAACTATTGGGATGACAGTTCGATGTAAAATTACATAATCTAGTTCATTCCCTCACTAAAGGTCTGCAAAGCTTTGTATTGTTCTGAGAAAGGGAGGGGTTGGTTTTATTTTCCTGAGAATCAATTAAAAAGTCATTATTTAGTTTCCTACCTGGGAAAAGGCAGAGTCAGCTCCATGGGGTTACACCCGCAATACAGTGGTGATAACCATCCATTCGACCTCAGGCCAGAGGCGTGTGACAATAGAGTTTACAGCACACACAAAACCCCAAGAAACACAGAGCCACGCTCCTCCTGAAGAAACGTTACATTTCCTCCTTGAGCATGCAGATACTCAAATATACATGAATGTGCATCGCTAATGAAATATTCATGCTTTCATGAAGAATGCAGTGGAGAGTGACCTAGGAACCATCACGAGGTAGCACAATGTGAAAACTACTCTCAACCACAAGATAGTCTTCCTATGCACATGAGAGGCAGGTAGAGGCAGGCAAGTGAAATAACTCTGCTGAGGTATTCCTGTTTATCTTCTCTTAGCACAAGTCTGCAGGCTGCCTAGAAGTCTAATGAGTTATCTGTAGCCCTGATTTAGCAGCAGCGCCGGCTACAACCTCCTCACCTCATGCATACTGGGCAACTCTCTGTGCAGGAGAGTCATCACTGCAGGATGTGCAGTATTTGCTTTTCCTTAGCCTGACCAAGCTGCCATGGCACAGCCAGTGTACGAGTGACAGCAGGGAACAATCACCTCAGTTCTTCTGAGCAAGCACAAGTTCACGTTGATTTTATCAGGTCAGTCAGCTGCCTTTGACATGCAGAACCCTGGGGTGTCAGAAATGTATGTTATCCATGACAGAAATGTCGTAGCCTTCAATAATCATCATGCTGTCAAATCAGTAGCTTTTCTAAACAAAACAGAATTTACAGGTGATCCCTGGCAGCTAGAACCTATTACCCTTCAGGTTATGCAAAACCTGAAGCCAGTTTCGCATATCAAAGTATGAAAAAAAAAGTAATAAGGCATTAAAAATATTAATGCACTTTTGTGTAGTACTTATTATAAGACACAGGAAATTAACACTTAATTATAAGACACAGGAAAACAGGTATCAACAGAGATTTCTTCTCCACTTACCAGCAAAGGTGCTAGAATTGCAAATCACTTTTAGCCTACTGAAGGGTACAGTGGACTTTTAATTTTAAAATAACTTTTTCAGCCATTCTACCCTATAATTTCAACTTCAGTAGTACACGTAGCATATATTTTGATGACTAATAGCATTTCCTTACTAGTTTTTAAATGACTTGCCCAGACACATCCAGTTGTGTTTTTCTATGTTGAATTTACCATTCTAAATATGTCAGGAATCCAAATGAAATTGGCTTAGCCCTAATACAAAGCACTGGGTTGACTAATCACTATGTAAAACCCAATTAAATAAGATTATAAGTATAAAGAAGTGTAAATTCCTTCTTACCAGATAATGTTATGCATCTCCATAAGATAATGAAGTCTGGCTTATTTATCCAAAAAAGCTAATACAGACTCCAGCTCTTGAAGATTTTTATGTGAGCAGCCCTTGGCCCCTCAAGTGAACTGAGTGAATAAATCCAGCACTCAAGAATGACAGAGGTGGTCACAGATAGTTCTCACACTATCTCACACTAAGTGGTTCAAAGGCAGCCATGTTCATACTACCTTTCATTCTTCATACTGCTGCTCCAACAGACTACGTCAGATGGAAAAATTTACAGTAGTACTTGGATTGCTCCAGAATTATCACTGTATTACTAACATCATCCAGCTGCAAGCTACCTCTCTGGCTGCTAAAATAATTTCAATATTTTATGAAGTATTTCATTGGAAAATATCACATGAACCTTCAAATGCATTAAAAGCAATGTTATGGCTAAAAGACATACCTGCTGAGCGCTGGGTAGCAAAGGACTCATGAAGTCCTGGTGACACTGGTCGTAAATCACTGAAGCTATTTTGGTTATGAAAGTATGAGCCCAAAAGACTAGAATTAGGGCAAAATCTATCTCTCTAAGAATTCCATCTCCTCCCCCTAAGATCTATTTTAAAATGTATCAACACAAATTATATCATTATGAAATATATGAAGTCCATGTTTCTTTACAGATCTTGCATTTTAATTATTCTGTGTCACGTTTGGGCAGCCTCACCTGTGATGAAACATACTGAGCCAGATTTACATAGTTATTTTATCATGTATTGACTACTGGCATTCGGTCTTCAACTCAGGCGAAACTGCCACTACCTTTAACAGACTGTGTCTGCTAAGAACCGGATCAGATCTAACAAAACACTCAAGCTTTCTTTTTCGAAATAAAGAAGAAAGTGGTCTCAGAGAACCTCTGGCAGCTTGATATTGTATAGATATGATCTTGTCCCCACTGAATCCAAAGGCAAAAAAAAAAAATCCATTAAAATCACTGGCATCAGGATCACATTTTCATTTGTGATCATAAAGATCATCTCAATGCTCCCCTCATTTCTTTCTCTCAAATTCTGATCTAGTTGTAGAAATGTGCAGTTACAAATAGGCACTAACAAATCTGAAAACCATCAGAGAAGAACAAGAAATAAGTTATTTAAATGAAAACATACTGCATTATTTATCAGTGACTAACAAATCTCTGAATAGTAGATTAACCAAATCATCGCATCTTTCCTGTCGTAAATGCACAGATTCTACTACCAGCTGTGATCTTCATCAACATATTTGATCCATGTGTTATTAGTGACTTTGAGGCATGATTCAACAATGCAATGTGGGCTATTTTTGCTTTTCTAATGCTTAGCTTTAGAAAGTCCTTTCCCTTGCTATGATTTGGGCTACCAATTAAATTATGTTAAAGAAAGAAATAGCACTATAAACAATGATCAATCAAATCTCTAGTAATGTCTGCATTTTAATATTTTTATGATGCTGAACCCACGCTTCAAATATTCACTTTACAGAGCAGAACATTTTAGCACCTGCATTTTTTGCACTAGTTCTCACACCCTCACAATTATCTATTTATAACTTTTTTTACACAGAGCAAGAACAATTAGTGTGAGAATCATTTAAAATGTAATGAAATATGAGACACATCCCAGAAAACACTCCCTTTCAACCTCTTTTGTCTCACATATAAAATATTTTTCAAATCACATTTTAATGCAATATAGGCTTCAAAATAATTCATTTCTGTATTAGTTCCATGTGCTTTAAACCTGAAAAGAAAATTGAAAGTATGTCTAAGATGTGATCGAATCTGTTTCCACCCAACACAAACGACTGAACTACAACATTTAAACATGTACTCAACTTAACCAATACAGTTCGCTGCAATGCACTGAGTTACTGACCTGTCATCCACTATTGCAAACATTTGCTCCACAGACACCGACAATCCCACATATAAATAAAGGAGTAAGAATCTAACTGCAGTGTTTCTTTCCATCGAGAAGAGAGTCAGCCCCTCCACACCAAGCACATCTACTCTTCTGTCTAGCAGGGAGCTGGGCGTCTGCCTCTCCCCGGCTGCATGACAGACAGTGGATCCCACCAACCAGAGGCCACGTTTGCCCCTTCAGCACTTCACAGGATGCTCACAGAAGAAATTCTTCATACGCTTAGATCTGTACTGACTGTGCGCACCTCCTGCTGTCACATCCCTGCTTCCTTGGGGATGAAAGATTACAGGGTTTGAAGAAATAGCATCAGGATGTGAGTTGCCTGTTAAGTAAGAAAACAAAACAACAAAATAGAAAAACAGATAATCTCTCAAAGCTCCAAAACCACAGTGGAGCTATGCTGAAAAATCACTTATTTATACTTAAAAGATCTAACCTTAAAAGAACAGAAAGGTTTTGTTGAAAGCACATCTGAAATATTCCCTTACGGAGGATGACCTCAGAATTATATGCATTTTAAAGAAGCCTCCTAACACCTTCAAAGTATTAAACACATTTCACAGGTGTGAAAGTAGGCACAGTAATCTTAGAAGTAAAATATTGAAAAGCAATTTCTTTTTTTCAGAGCTGATTCAGTTTGTGCGTGCCTGACTTTATGCTCAATTGCTTTTATACTTGGCTTTAAGGACAACAGGTTGTTAAATGCCCCGTGAATTACATCACCTTGGTGCTCAGACTGCTGTCACAGTGACATAAGGACCCATACACATCCCTATGAATGTATCAGGCTGGTCCCAGGAACTGGGTGGCAGGAATGGGTACCTCTTCTATTTACTTGTTATCCTATTCAGCCTTCTCAAAATATACATCACCTCTGCCTTACTCTGTAACAGCCTCTCTGCCCAGAAATTCAAACTGCACACTCAACCTAAACCTCCAAAACCATAAAGCCCGCCTTGACTCAATATTTCACATCATTCCTTATCTAGAATCATAGAATAGAATGATACCTACCTGTCCTCGCTACTTTTTCAGGTTACTTCCCTTCTCCCTAGCTGACCCCAAATGATCCTTCCAAGTCCCGTCTCCTTTCACTTTTTTTTCTGTTCCTAAACTCACCTTTTTGTTTTTCTTTCAATTTCCATTCCCTTTGCCCCAGAATTCTTTGCCTTCCTTTTCTTCTCTGAATTAACACTTTATTTTATCTTGCAAACTGCTGCTACACTTTGAAGTTTTCTCTACATTTTTAAGTTTTATTTTTCTTACCTCATTTTTTCTCATTTTTTATCTAAGGGATCATGTAATAAACAGCAAAATCAAAGCAAAATCCAGTTCAGTTGCCCAGGTCTCACTCTTTTCCCATGTAGCAAATGACTAATTTCACCACAAAGAAACTGGATCCTCCTTTCCGCTGCTCTCCACAGTCCTCAAGGAAGGATGTGTTTTGCCTGTGCAACAACATGGAGGGCAGACTAAAGCAAGCTGCACCTACGGTTGAAAGGAAGCTCAGCTGAAACTTACATCCATATTGTGCCCTTCTCCACACAGGAGATCATCACAAACTGCTCTTCTGAAAAACTGTGTGTACACACATATACCCCCACCTATGTACATATACATCCCGGACACACACACCACTTTCTTGCTTGTCAGCAAAAAATGTCCAAATACCTGCAGATGTGACCACATAAGTGAGTTCTACTTCACCGACTAAGAGCTCTTGCCTATGGCATTCCAGATATGAGATTAAGATACGGGCTTTTGCATTGTAGCTATTAAAAAGGATTTGCCATCTTAATTTCCCTTTGTGTGATACAGAGAGTATGCACTAATCTTAAAATCTCTCAGCAGCTTGTCTTCAATATACTGCCTCTATCCAATTTAGGGAGGACTCTAGATACTTATGTGACAATCCTCGCTTGAAAAATGAGATAGGGGAGTGCAGTGGTACACAAGTACTGGCTGAATATAATCTCTAACATTTCTGTGAAGCACAAGAAATTATGATGCTAAATTTAGAATTATTACATCAGTAAAGAGACATGGCTAAGGTAAGAATTTTAGACAATCCTGACGGGAGGCAGAAAGGCCACACACCTTTCTGAAATTTTAAAGCCACCAGGTCACTAACATGTTAACATTTCAGTACTCCTGAGCCCTAGCATATGTTAATTTGGTCAAAAATCTACCAGGACAAATCATTGAAAATATGACTTCTTCAGTCACGATACATTACTGTTATGTTTGCCAATAGTAATACATTGATCAGTAGCCACAATCTAAAATCCTGACAGAGACAATGAGCATGAAGAAAAAGCCTTCCCCTGACTCTTGACACTTGCTGATAGCATTAGCATTTGATGTAGTTAAAAACATTCTTTTTATGACCTTCGGGAATGAACAGACTTGTGTGATTATCTAAAGAAAAATGATAGGCACTGAAAGAAGTTATCGCAAATTCTTCTTTCTTTTAAATAATGTCAAAATGACCATTTGCACAACACTGATGAGTTTATAAAGAAAACTTAATGGACAGAGCCTACATGCTGTCACCTTAAAATTACATGACAAGATGTAATTTGAGGAGCTCTTAAGTTTCAGCAGACCAATCACCACTTACATTTGCCTGTCTTACACTGAAATGAAACAGGGTAGCAAAATCTGATCATTTGTTTACTGTGCTTCTATACATGTATATATGTTTATATAACACATATACAGTGGACAAAGCATGAGAAGAGTTTGGGATCATTGGCAAAGCCAAATACTGTGCTTTACAATACACACAGACACATTCTACTCCACATATATAGTCTATGAACTTCCTGAAGGACACAGTCCACAGGTGTTTAACAATTTTGTTTACACCTTACAAGATCAACTATGGTAGGTTGAAAATGTTTAATATTTCAAATAAGATTAAACATCTTTTTTTTTTTCATTTTCTTCTCCCAATCTAACAGCAAGTTTTCACAAGTGATCACTCTTCACACACAACTTATATCTTGTGATAACAAAGCAGCTACTACTTGTTGGGGTTTTTTGGTTGCTTGTTCTTTGTTTTCATATCTTATTTTCCTAAAGATAGGGATAATTCAAACATTTCTACTGCAAGGCATACCACAACTGAGAAGGAGACAGCAGGAGATTTCATTGTGTGTTAGGTTTAAAACCTTGGGGTTGTTTTGGGTTTTTGTTGTTGTTGTTTTGGGTGTTTTTTTGTTTGTTTTTTAATCTTGCACAAAGGTAGTTAAGCAGACAGCAATTATCAGTGGTATAGGGACTTACAGTTTTGTGAGGTTTGTGAAGCAAAAGCTCACAGAGCCTGACAGGTTAGGCAATCAGCATGCCTGGCTTCTCACACATTCCCAAACATGTCCCTTCAGTCCAGCAAACCCTCTGTCAAACAGAATTATTACATAAATGTTAATGGAGACCTAGAGCTGACAGCTGCTCTGCCTGATGCTGCAATGATTATACACACACTGAGTTTGCATGCAACGAATGAAACGGCAGACATAATTTTAAACATAGATAATTTGTCTCTTTGGCTAGCATCTCCTCAGGCAGACACTGGCATGATTTATTTTCAACATTTTACCACTGCCTTCAGATGACACATCAGGTCACTGTGAACTGAGCAGCTTACGAAATGACGTGAACACACCTCAACCAAAGTAGATGGCAACCGCTGGGCTAGGTATAAACACTTACTTACATCACTACTTTTAAACTTCAAGACACTCAGTGTTCATCTGGTTTAGGTATATGTACAGTGAACTTATTCCTGAAATACAATGCAAACATGGAGAGAAAGTGAGACTTAATATACTGCAAAAGTCTATCTCTGGGCAATTAATGTGCCCACAGACCTCTCAACTTTCATTTCCATCATGCAGTCTGGGATATTATAGACATTAATCTTGTAATGAAACTCCTATAAAGCATAAGGCTACTGATCCTTGGCCTACTTTTAGAGGAAAGAAAATAAATAAATAAATAAATAACCTCTTTCTATTTTACCACTGCAAAGGTCCCAATGCTGGAGCTTTGCCACTCCCTCAGAAAATTTAACAGGGGCAGTCATCATTTCATACCCCTCAGTTACCTGAGAAAACCATGTGCCATTAAAGTGGCAATTCACAATCTTAGGTATGCGCCAACACAACCACATTACCAACGCTCTTTTTCCACTTTTTTTTTTCTCCTGTCAGCTGGAAGAGGAATTTAAGGACACATGGACTAGATTTTACACATTACCAGATAGGGTATGCTATATAGCAATTGTTAGAAAATACTGGCAGTTTGAAACGGGTAACGAGAGACAGCAGTGACAAGAACTACCCCTTCTCCTCAGCTATTATAGAAGGGCACTTGCTCGAACACGGCACGGCACTGCGCGCAGGGGCA
>NW_010578171.1:6671-30964 GCF_000705375.1 Tinamus guttatus | reverse complement strand
TGTGGAGTCTCCTTCTCTGGAGATCTTCCAAACCCACCTGGATGCCACCCTGTGCCACGTGCTCTAGGTGACCCTGCTGGAGCAGGGGGGTTGGACTAGATGATCTCTAGAGGTCCCTTCCAACCTCAACCATTCTGTGATTATGTATTTACACCCCTGTCTGGCGTATCCTTAACAATGTAGAAAATCTAAATTAAAGGGCTCCTGGCTCAAGAAAGGAGGCCATAGTGAATCAGTAGCTACATTACAACCTCTACTCATAAATTTGGGATTTGTGCCCACTGATAGGAGCAAGAAAAAGAAAATATATTTATTTTTCTCATTATATACAGCAAAGATGATAACTTTTTTTTTTTTTTTTTTTTACTCCTTATATATTTTCATTAGAGTATTTCCTTTAATTTGGCTGAGCAGATTGTAATTAGAAGCCTGCAGTAGGAGACATCTGCAAGTGTGAGAAGCAATTCGTATGAGGTCAGGTTGCTTTGGACCCAATGACTTAGTCTGATGTCTGCTGTCAATTACTTGACTTAGCTAACCCTGCCTTTCAGTTAGATGTCTGTTTTTAGGGGCTTCATTAGTATATTTATTAATATTAATAAATGCCTGTTTAATCGTATAAACAGATATATGGAAATAGTGAGTATGAAAAGTCAAGAAATGAAGGAAATAGGTGGCAATTGGCCAAAGCTGATTCTCTGCAGGTTGATTTATTCATGAAAGATGCTAGAAGAAATCCTATTAAAAGAGGATTTCTTATTAAAAAAAAAAAAAAGAAATAGTAATTCCCATAACTTCTCAATTTTCAAGTACTTTAAACTAATCCTCCATGCTCCATGACTTTTTGTCTTTTTTTTGTTTTCTTCTCTTTCACTTTATTTGAACACTTGACATATACTAAGCCTGTGGAATTACTAACTTGATTGCATGACCAGGCCAGTGCTTTTTTTCTTTTTCTTTTTTTGGTTAGATTAACTTGTCTTTGTTGTCTTTTAGTATCATATATTAAATGCATTTGTCTGAAGTGCTTTGGAATAGGGATAAAAGTCCATAGATTTAAATCAGTTCTATTTATTCCAAGTATTTTGATTCTTAATATATATTATAATTCGAAAGCCAACTGCTTTTGCTAATGTCTCTAGATGGCAAAAAAAAAAAATAGAGAGCGATATATTTGTAATACAGGTTAAGATCCTGCCTTGGTATAGTATGTAAATATTTTGGTTCTTTTCCTTAAAGCATTTTACTCTGTTATACTTTTCTTTTGTTCATTCAAATTTTATATTTTTTCATGTAACAATACTAGCTAGCAGAATGTTCATCTTATAATCCTTCTCTAGAAATAAGTGAAGGATTGACTTTCCTCTCTGTATAGCTTCAGTACATCAAGGTTAAATTTGTCTGAGTTTAAGTCACCCTCTTGTGCAAAGGTGTCTCAAAGGTAAAATTCCGTATGAGAGTCTTGGTAACTGACACTTTTAACAGGCATTTTAGGGCAAGAAAACAGTAGTCTTAGACTGGAGTTTGCTCTCCTGTTTCTGCTAACACTGATATTCTACATCAGAGTAGCAAGCTTTGTTGGCTGAAGTAGGGAAATTGTTCTTTTGACTGCTATTCTTGTGACATTTGTTGCAAGTCAGTAAATGTCTTGAGGAGCATGTATCAACTGATGGTGTCCAAATGCAAAGGAATCACATTAGTTTGTTTCTGGAGCTTTAATGCTGCAGGGATATGCAGGGATTGTCTGTCTGGAAGGGAATGTCTTTTAAAGACTCTTAATGGACATAATTTTTAAGTTGTTGACTGTGAGAAACTAATTTCCTTTCTAAAATTGGATGTGCTGCCAAATCTAGTATGAACTTGGACCTATTTAGTCTTAGAAAGGGACTCCTTCAATGAAAGGAAAGTGGAAGATATGGCTAGAACTTATTGCAAAGTCCTGACTGCCCTCTCAGTAAGAGCTGAGGCCTCTCCTCTTAGTTTGGGCAGGCCAGAGTCAGATATCTGTCTGCTTTCTTATGCTGTGTAGCTTCAGCTAGTTTTGCGTAATAATCAGAATTAGCAGTTCTTTATCTTTTGAATGCTGCTTGTACTGATTCACATGTCTGGCAGAGGAAAAAACATCAAGCATAGTTCTGTTGGAGCTTTTCCTGTAACTAAAACACACTACCTATGTTTTCATTAATGAAATAATGAACTTATTAAAAGCTATTTATGTATTACTAGCGGAATAGTGAGTGTCCCTGACTATTCATTTTCTACTACAGAGCAACTAAGAGTGCAGTGGAATACAAGTGGCTTCTTAGTCACTATTTCTTCTCTTATCCTAATTCACTTAGAATTTAAACATTCCTGTAGTATTTGAGATTACTACTTATGCATTCAGATGTGTTAGAATAAATGTTTGTGAAAGAGAGGGCTTATCTTTGATTTGTATCATTCTTATTCAGCATCTATTGCATTTAATTTTTTTGGATGGTCTGCTCATGTGATGAGAATGAGACTCTTCTTTCTTCCTTCTACTTTATTAGTGTTTGTGGGAATCACTCATATTAATAAGTTTCAGATCTTACACGTCTGGTTTGTCATATGACCTTTTAGGTATCAAGTAGGCATTCTATAAATATGTTAATGTTCTAGTAAGCCTTGCTATAATAAATGAGTTCAGAAGGAAGTTCAGAAACTGGGCCTGCTTGCCTGTCTGAGTTCAAAAGTACATGCGTGTGTGTGCCCTGTGCATGTTTCTCAGATTCCTTGCTTGTAGTAGTCCATCTAGGATGGTGCTTTCTATGGCATCTACCTACAGAGCTGAGGATTTAGCCAAAAATGTAACAGTTTTTGAAGTTCAGTAGTTAGTTACAGTTGTCTATAGCTTTTGATAAAGATGGATAAGAAAAGTAACAGGATGTTATCTTTTGTGGATGGAACAGTATGGATGGAATGTATGGGATGGAATGTATGCATGGAGTGAACACATTTCAGTATTTCAAAGCACTAGGGGATTTTTCTAGACTTCAGACTTTTTAAAGTTCTCTTGCATATCTATTCTTCCACAGAAAAAAATCTCAGCAAAACCTTTTCACGTGATTAAATTTTCATTCATCAAAAAGAATCTTCTAGTCCAAATGCATTACTCCTTTACAATTTAAGAGTAATTATAGTTACAAAAGCATGTTGCACTTGTACAAAATGTAGGATAAACATCCTTTTAGTTATCCTAGTTTTAAAGATCTTTCAGTACATCTGTTATTACTTCAATGTGAAAGGCTAGCAGTGTGCTCCCAAATTTTGGTGAGTGATGAAGTCACCCCCAACCAGTAGCCGAGCGGAAGGCAGGCTCCTGCAGCACCACATCTGCAAGCTCAGCTGGGGAGGGGGTGGCTGAGCCTGTTCTTTCTGATAGGTAGATAGTTGGGCACCCCTCTCACCCCAGAAAATGGTTGGAAGTGGAGCTTAGGAGAACAGGAACAACTGTGCTGATCACATGCAGGTCACAGAGTTTCAAGTATACTGACCAGCAACCTGTTACCCATGGCCTTGATTTCTCTCTCTGCCCTTGTTCTTTCCCCTAAATGTCACACGATGCATTTTGCAAAATGCCAAAATGTTTTTCTCTCCATCCTGTAAGGAATGCCATATCCCTGTAGGCACTGACCCTGCTCCATGTGTAAGGTGCTGTGGCAGCAGCCTTGCTTCCTGCAAACATCCCAGCTGTGCACAGGAACCCAGCTGTTTGCCATCAAGCCTGCAGTTCTGTAAAAGTGATTGCGCTTAGGGAGCGATAAGTAGGCATTAAAAAGTCTTATTTTTAAGGTTTAAAAGCAACCTCCAAAAGGCAGATACTTGCCTATATGCTGGAACAGATTATCCTCCAGCATGAAGTTAGAGTGCAAAGACAGTCACTGCTAGTAGACAGGCAGAAAGCACTGCAACCCAGTATATTAACTAATCGGAAGGTTATATATATTTATATTAAATAAGATGCAAAACTGCTATTGAACTAAGACAGTATTGAATGTAATTGTATGATTGCTGATACTAATTTTATATCCTATCACAGCAGTACCCAAATTGGCCCATCTTGAAGGACTACAAATTCGTATTGATTTGGTAATAAAGCAACTGCAAGTGTGGAATAACAATAGAAATGATGTCCCAAGCAGTGTGCTCGGAGTACAGTGTGTAATAAGTCATAGCCTAATAATTTGGTTTACTTTCCAGTAATTACCTGTGGACTTTAAAATTATTCCCTAGTCTTTCATGTTCATCAGTCACTGGAAATGAAAATGACAAGAAAACCAGTAGTGCATAATTTGGAACATTTTTAATGTTTATAGATTTCTTAGCATGATTAGAAAATAGAAGTGATATTGCACTTTCTGATCAATAGAGGCACATATTCAGAGCCATAATAATTACCTTCTCAAGGACAAAGATTTAACACTGTTGAAGTGATGCTGAGACTACTGATTTCCTTACGGCTTTGTTCGTGTCCTGTAGATTGGAAAAAATCTAAAGCAGTGATTTCTTTAATCAAGCTTATTTTAGAGTGTTTAATTATCAATTTAACAGAGTAATTGCTGATATTTAATAATGTTGTTTCAAGGTTTTAACATTCAGTTGTCCCTGCACTGAAGTTATAGTCACAGTATGGGTGTGTAGGTGTATAGTGCTTATTTAAAAAATAAAAATAAAATAAAAAACTATTTTAAACTTCTTTGATAGAAGTCCTTTCCCTTGTAAGCTAAAATTGCAGAATTAAATAATTGTTTTTCCATAGCAGACATATTATGATGTTCTTGATTTGTTATATCAATCTGCAGGAATGTATTAAAATGTAAATTCAAGTATTTCAGCTGTAGAGCTGATTCATTCAATTCTTTTTTAAATCTTATTTGTCTAGTTAGTAAAAACATTCATACTTATGAATATTCCAATTGGATTAAACTTGTTTTCTTTTCAAATTAACAGGAGTTAAAACCTAATTTATTTAATGTAGAACCTATGTAAAATAAATGGGAATACAATTTAATTGTTAATTTTAATTCATCTTTTAATAGGAAAGGTCTTTGGGTTTCTTTTTCCATGAGAATTAGGTGTACCTTAAAAGAACTGCTCTGCCCCCGAGTTAATTCATGGTTAGTGTTGTGATATCAGGTAGGCCAATCTGATTACAGGAAACTTTGCTCAGTCTCTCGAGCTGGAGTAAAGCTGCATGCCTACCCCTGCCACTCGCACTTGGCAGTAGCTGCATTGCCATTTAAGTGTGTGATAGTCCATTGCAACCTGTAAGCTGGTGTCAGTTACCTTTTATGTTATTTTATTTGCTTATGTGTATAGAGAAAGAGAAATTTTCCATTTGTGTGACAAAAATGGAAATAATCAGTTTGCACGTTACCCTTACTGCATTTAGAAGCTGTAATTTTCACTGAATTGAAGCTTCCTTAAACATGAAACAGGTTGGAACAGGCTGCCCAGAGAGGTTGTGGAGTCTCCTTCTCTGGAGCTCTTCCAAACCCGCTTGGATGCCACCCTGTGCCACATGCTCTGGGTGTCTCTGCTGGAGCAGGGGGGTTGGACTAGATGACCTCTGGAGGTCCCTTCCAACCTCAAGTATTCTATGATTCTGTGATTCTACAAATTAAGTGAAACAAGATGACATATACTAGAGCATAGTTTTGAGTTTTTCTAGTCTATTTTGCATTAGAAGGAAATCTGAAGGACTAGAGATAGTGTGGGTTCAAGACAACGTCTGTGATCCCTCAGACTATCATGCCATCTAAATTCTTAGAGGTTTGTATTATTTATTTCTTGGCTGTGGCAAGCAGAAGGAGAGATTATAAAGAGATAGATAACTCTCATCAAACCATAAATTCAGTCAAGGCCATAGAAAACTAGAACTACTGCTAGATAAAGGATGTCTGAGAGAGCGGATGGGGAGCCAGTTGGCAATAGCATTAGTGGAGTGCAGTTTGGTTCAGAAATAATTGTCACGCTCATGCCCATTAAAGTGGACAGCTTAATAGACAAGCAGACAAGCCTTTGTGTAGGTACAGGACAGTTTGGACAGCAGCTGTGGAAAACAAATGTCACAGAGCTCATGCTGTGGCTTCATCTGTAGGACCATGTTCATGTGCAAAGGGCTTAACCCATCTTCTAACAGACATGTTATGCAATGTGGGAGAGAGCATCTGGGGAAAGAATGCTTTGGCAAGGCCATATTTGGTGAAGCAATGTGCTTTATGATTAATCATAAGGCTTGCACCAGAAGGTCCTAATAGTAGCTACAGTATGCCTTTGAGATGTATCCCAGGAGAAGGATCTTGCTTAAGTATTGACTAAGTATTTGATTAAGAATGGATCCAAAATACCTTCAGGATTACTGTAACACAGTTCAAGAAAGCTGTGGAATTTAGGTAAGCATCCAGAACTAAGATTTTGTTTTTTTTTTGTTTTGTTTTTGGGCATTAGTGCAAACTTCAATTGCAATCCAAGTTTTGTGATTAACTCTTCAAGTCTATGAGCATTTGTTTATTGTATGGCAAACATCTAGTGTTAGACATCCTTTATATGAGGATTTTATTTTCAGAAGTGTCAATATACTTGTTTTGCTTTTTAAGTATGCCTGTTTCTGCTCAAACAGTTATCTTCTCTTTTGTAGAATAGCAGGGTTCTATGGGAAGCTGTTAAACAAAAGCATTGTAATTTAGTTTCCTTAATGTCAGACATGAGTCCACACTACAACAAAAATGCTCTAAATGTCATAACAAATCAATTTTGCAAATGTCAGACTGACATTAATGAAAGCTCAACTCTTCCACTAATGATGCTCTCCTAATTCATAATAAAAGCTGCAGCATCTCACACATTATGGTCACTTATAGCAGAAAAGATGTGTGCAAGTGTAGCCTTAGTTACAAATTCTGTTTCACAATTACTTAGCCTCCACGTTATAATAATATAGAAAGTTCAGACTCAGAATAGTGTATATTGGAAGGGACCTTAGAAGATCATCCAGCCTACTCAAGCAGGACCAATTTCAGTGCTCGATCAGGTCATTCAAGGTTTTGTTCTGTCAAATTTTTACCATCTCCAAGGATGGATATGTTTCCTGGGGCAGTTGCTTCAGTGTTTAGTTAAAAAGCAGGAGGACACCACCTCATGTCTTAGAGGGATAGCCTCTCTAAGGGTATTTCACATGCTCCAGGTACTGTTTTAATATCCATTCTTTGGATTCTTACCAAGTCATGGAAACCTGTGTTTTTAGCAGTTAACAATTGTGACTTTGTTTAAGCAGGTGAGTCCTTCCACTAAAGTGAAAACTCTGATTGTCTTGATGAATTGGAAACAAAACTAATCATAGAATCATAGAATGCTTAAGATTGGAAGGGACCTCTAGAGGTCATCTAGTCCAAACCCCTGCACACGCAGAGTCACCTAGAGCACGTGGCACAGGATACCATAAGGCTCAGCTGGCCAAGTTGTCACCTAGAGCACGTGGCACAGGATACTCAGCTGGCCAAGTGCATCTAAACAGTATAGCCTGTGTTTTGAGCATCTGTGACATATGTTTTTAAAAAAGTCATATTTTAAATATTTTGAGACCACTAACAAAACACATTCTGCAGGAGTAAAAGACAGCAAGATCGTGATTGCTGCTATGTAATCATTTGGGCAGAATAGAATCCAGTGTACAAAAGGAAGGATGTTAGATTTGAGCAGAATCTCAGAGGGCAGTAGCTGTGTCTGGGCTCTGTCTACCCTAGTACCACCTGGGCTCTTATCAGATCAGAAGTGTTAATACTTTCAGAAAGTGATGCATGCAACTAATTACACCATTTAGAAACTTAAGCAAAACCATTAAGACTATATTTCCTTGACCTTACTTAATTCTTGTCAAAGCAGTGGCAGATGTCCTAATGAATTTAGGAATGCTGTTAATTGACTACACATGTTTAACATTATTCTTGTAATTTGAAAATTTTAACAATATTCTTTGTAAGTTCACTAATCTTATATTAACCAGACAAATTCCATTTAACTTTTAGAAAATTATGTAGGAAAAGGCAATGTTATTTTTTTGTCTAGTCATCACAGACGTAAGTCCTCTATTCTTGTTTTTTCTGGCTGCATCTACATAGCCTAGGGAATATTTTCCAGATGATGAATTTTGGTGTAGATTTTATAGATTTGAGCGCTAGCTCCCTTGCTCTTCCATACCACCTTGCTGTGGAAAAATCTCTGACAGAGGAAAAAAAGGGCACCACTGGGCTTGCATTTCTCTTGCACCTTCTCTGCTACATTACACTTCATGGAATTTGTCACTGGTTTTTAAGGAAATAAAATACAAATGCTCAGTGAATGGAAGTAAGTATGAGTAGGGAATCGCCCTGTTTGTGCTTCATGCAAGTCTCCAAACAAGAGAAGGAAGCGCACAAAACAGTTTTTAGCAGAACTGGTTTGGCTGTCCTTTGGGCTGAAAGTATATGGTGAACCTCTGCAGCATAATTTTAGTTAATTAAAATTGTTTCCAAGGTATCATGATACATAAATGTACATCAAAACTTACCAAGATAGCACCTGAAAAAGTGTATGGACCATGTTTGTTTTTTGAGACTATAAACAATGATCCAGTAGATAACTAGGCTTTTCTTACTGGCTCAGTCTATTTTGATTTGTCTCAGCCCCATGTCAGATATCTGAAGACATACAAATGTTGGATCTGCTGGAAATCCCTCCCCCTCCTTTTTTTTTTTTTTTTTTGGATGACAGAAAGCCTGCTGCAGCTTTGTAAATATGGGGGGAGCCAAGAAATCTGTGTGTTTTGTTTTGGTTTTTATTATGATGCATGTTAGAACGCTGTGTAAACAAGAATATTAGTATTAAAATACTTTATAGCTTAATATAATATACTTTAATAATATAAATAACTATTAACTACTATAACTATTATTAACTGTACACTGGTATTTTATTTAGCACCTGCTGAGTAACTTAATTGCTGGGATGGGGGGCGGGGGCAGGAAAAACAGGTGTTATTGGGTTACATCCTACAGATGGTTTTAGGGACTAGAGCGGAAGTGTGTGGGGGTCTTCCTAGTTTTTGTTTCTGAATGTAGTAGACTGTGTTCCATAATACTGAACTGCTAGCATAACTATTGAAAAAAATATGTGCCATGTTCCGAGGTGGGCGGGCTGCAGGTGGCTAGACTGTGGGAGTGTGTTAAGTGTCGTGGATATGAATTATTGTGTGTGTGTGTATACAGCATGATGCGAAGGTTTGTGGAGGAAAGGCATGAGACAGGGTGTGATGTGATACAGAGAGTGCCATTGACTGCTGTAATGCTGCCTAATGGTGTAGACGGTTGAAAAAGCACAGAGCGCTATGTGAAGGAATTGGCACTGGGAATGTAGCAGACTGCTCTAGATTTAATTGGCTTTTAATAATGAGAGAGTTTTATTCAGTATTTTATATGTTGTATAGATCTGGGATTTAGTCCAAACAACCTCAGATTTCCAAAGTGGGATCTTGGTGTCCAAACAGGTCAATTGAATACTTTTTATCTGCATATTTGTTTAATCCTGTTATATCTACATGAGTCAAAAATGAAATGAGACATCAGGAAGCTAACTCGATTAGTAGTGATAAGGCAGAGGGAACTAGAAAATGGTTTTCGGAAGCTAACTCGATTAGTAGTGATAAGGGAGAGGGAACTAGAAAATGTCTGGTTTTCCTGCTCAGGCTATAAAGCTGGGTCGCACCGGAGGGATAAAGGGAAATTCCCCCCGTGTTGGCTATGGCACCTCTCTTTCTCTTCTCTGGGCTGTGCCGTTCATAAGCTCTTTAGCCAGGCGTGTGTGAAACAAGCAAGCTCTGCTGCAGGTTAAACAGGGTTCTCGGGTAGGTGGTCGTGAGCCCAGCAGCGCATCCCGCTGGGGAGCGCAGGGGCTGCCTGGGGGACTCCCCCGAGCACAACGCGCGGCCGCTTGACACGGTGCCCTGTTTCTGCTCTGCAGAGCGCCGTACGTCTCGTACCTGCTGCAGCTTCTCCTTCATGCTGGCCAAAGCGCCCTTTCAGGGCACTGTGCTTATTCTACACCCCCCTAAACCAGTGCTTCTCAGCCTGCTTTAGGGGAAGGAAATCCAAACTTTTCTGTAAAAACTCATGTGCTATCATAAGCAAGTATTGCTGTGTTTTGTTTGGTGGTGAATTAACAGGTTGGTTACAAAATGCCTGATTTTCATAAGATCTCTGCTCTGATTCATGGAAGTGTGGTTTTGACTTACAATGGGATATAAAAAATAAGCAGAACTGTGAGTATGTTTTGCTGTTTGGTTTTGGTTGCTCATTTGATTGTGTGTGTGTTTGTGCAGAATTGCTTTTGTTTTTGTTTTTCTACCATGGCTGCAGAGTGTTTTGCAGAACTTATTTGACTGATCTCTGGTAGTCCCTGGACCTCTGGATGTGGTTTAACGGCCTCAAACCTACAAATTCTGTCAAACCCAGCCTTCATGGAGTCAACTCTCTGCCAGGAATCAGATTTATGTGATTTGTACCAGGAATTTCATCTGCTGCAGTCAGCTCTTTATTGCTTGTACTGGGGAAAAAAGTGTTGTGTGTGTATATACATGCGCATGCATATATATGAAAATAACTGGATTTTGACCCTGTTATGAAACTTAGTAGTATTGAAATCACTCAATAAAAACATTTCTGAGTAGCTGTGTTTAACAAGACTTTTTACTCACCGATTCGCTCTTCAGAGAGAACAAAATATGTGAAAGGAGGCTTTTTCTTGGTATCATTCTATGTCTACAAAGGATATTTCAGGAGTAGCCTTTTCCAGAGCTCTATTAGGCTGAAGTACATCCGTAAGTTGAAATGTCACTAATGGCCACTGGAAGAACAATACAGAATTTAGGAGTATTCTGACAGCATCTGTTTTATTAAAGCAGAGGAGGTTGAAGCTCATGGTGGGATATAAGTCCTCCCCTTGTCCTTGCCTTGTGCAGAGGAAGTGGCCAGGCTGGCAAGGGGGAGAAGGGCAAGTGCAGAGGCCCTGCGGGCTGCTCCACGATGGCCTTCAGCAGTTGTGCAGGGAGGCCCCCATCCTGGCTTTGTTCTGCTCCATGGGGAGGAGAGCAGGAGCAGCTCGTGCTGTGCTAGAGCACAGGCATCCAAGTTATAGATGCTGTTAGGCTCTTAGTGTGGTGATGAAGCCTGCTGAGAAGACAGATGTTAAAAGGAACAGGGCCAGCATTAGAGGGCTTGTCTGGAATGGAGCAGGAGGTCTCACATTTGGGACCTTGTGTCAATAATGGCTCCCACCTCCTTAGAGGAGGGATAAGTGTGGTGGAAGAAATGCCTGAAGGCTGTATACAATGTGTATTACTGCATCTGTATGCTATAAATCAATAGAGTCACTCTGCAGGCAGAACTGAGCAAAGTGGCTCCTGAGTTCGTTGGGAGTCCAGCTAGGTCTGTGGGGCTCTGCAGACCAGCTGTGAGACCTGGAGACCTCATCAAATATATGATCAATCAAACATTTGTCAAGAAACCCCTGTTCTTATTTCTGTACCAAAATAAATTTTATGTGTATAGTTGACATAAAGTATGACCAAATATTATTAACACCTGCTGGAAGATGTAGCAGCAGTACCAACTCTGGTGTCATCATCAACTAGAAAAAGATGAGTTTGCAGTTACCTTATAGACCCTTGCAAAATGGTCTGTTCACAGTTTTGGAGGCCTATTGCAGTTTTGTTGACATGATCTCAAGTGCTGCTAGTAAACTTTAAAAAGCACGCACTATAGCTTCCTACAACTGCAGGACATGTGACTGCAGAAATGATATAAATAATCTCAATTATTTATTATTGACAGCAGCAGTGTGCAGCCAGATTAGAGCTGCTAGTATTTCCACTGGAGGTACTTGCGAAAGTTGTGGTGCTCTGCTTCTTCACATCAGACTTTTCTTGCCCTTACCCTTTGTGTTCAGGTTTCCTAACAGGCCAGCTTTTTAAATGGGGGTAGGGAGAAGGGAAGCCTCTCTGTGTTTGAGATCAGTGTTTTGTTTTGTTATTCCAGTTTGTAATTTGTAAGAGATGGGATGTGTGCTTAGCCACACATTACATATTCTAATCCTGGTTTTCCTGAAGAAGCAAGGGTGGGGGGAGGGGTTTCCCTCTTTTTAACGTGGATAATATCAGCCAGTGAATTTTATACTTTATGACAGCAGGTTTCTTTTCTTTTTCTGAGTGATAAAATGAAATTTTAAGCTTGGTTCCTTTAGTGTTCAGAGATTACAAGCATTTCTTTTGTGCTAGCTACATAATGACTGAGTAGCACCTGCCCCATATTTTAGCACAAATACAGGGAAGGAACAACTGTATGGTGAGAGGATATTTTTATTTTACACTTCCTGCAATCAAACCTAAAGCGATAATGCTGTAACAGAGAAGTATATGGATGTATACAGAATACATACAGAATGCTAATGAAATAGGATTTGTGTTTCTAATTTCTGATTTTTCTGATCTATATTTTTTCCAGTCTTCTATTGCAGTGATTTAATCTCTTTAACTGACCTCCTTCCCACAACAAAAACATCCCTACCCAAGCAAGACCAAGCCCCAAACCCTGTAATTTGTTTTGCACTTTTTTATTTAGCATTGAAGGTATCTCAGTATGACTGCTACTTGTAAAAGATACACAAATTCTACGAGCTGCAGAAGTGTAAGAACTTATGGATAGATTGGTGCTATTTGGCCTCTGTTTCTTCCACATGCTGCTGGAGTAACTCCAAGTGCTCCCACATGTCTCGTGACATTGCTTCTAGGGGAGAAAGCTTGCACTGAGGCTTTTCAGGGGCTGTGGGTGTGCTCTCTGGTGCCCTAGCTGACTGCCTGGCTGCTGCTGAGGGCATAGGTGGGCTGCTGCAATGCAAGGCTACCAGTTTTTCAAAATTTGGGGGGATTGTGATTATCTGCTGCCCTTCAAATTGCCTCAGGGAACTTAATGTCCATAGCACAACCAGAACTGTAGCAGTCCAGGGGTACTCGAAGTGTGAGGGGCTCGAGTTCGTCAGGATATGTAGTTGGCAGCACTTGAGCATGAGGGGCAAAGAGAGGAGGTGGCAGCACTAGTGACCTGAACTAGGAGAGCCTTGGGGAGCTTCATCCAGGACTTGGTAACTGAGAAGCAGAGATCAAGGAGCTTGTCGTGGGGGTGATGACACATTTGAGGACTTGGAAGATTCTGTAAAACCTCATGAGATATTCGAGGGGAGTTGTATGAATGTGCCAAACATCTTATGGGATACTTAGGGGCAAAGTTATATGCAAGTTATTCTGTGCGTAAAATAGGAATACTCTTAATTCATGCTTACCAATATTAATAATATGTAATAACACACATTTGTGTTAATATTTGTCTGCTTTTATTGTTTTTAGATAAAAATAAATTATGAATATCGATACAGTGTATTAACTGGCAATTCACAGCACGTCTTTTTTAATTGGTATTGCACATCCAGTACAGTGACTTTTGTTCTGCCTTAGAGGCCTCCATGCAACTCCGAGCTGATTGTATACAGGATCAGTAATAACAAGAAAATTCCTTCACAAGACTTTCCTTGCAAGTGTCTTTGGGTTTCCTAGACCGTATAATAGCTGGTAAATCCCTGGGAGCATTAATATTGCAAGTATACATCAGAGGCTGTTCCAAGTTATTTTCCTATAGATGTTCTTTTTATTTTTTTAACCCTAACTTGCCAAGGGACTCTAGCATTTTAGTCTTGCATGTAACTTTGTATTGGAGGTCATGACAGCGCTAAGCATTAAAAATTGATCCCAAGCATCTCGATTTGGGCAGTGGAAGCCACGGAGCAGCAGTGGGAGCTTGTTCCTCACTGCAGTGAGGCAATGAGGAGGGAGCAGCCCTGCTCCTCGCTCCAGGGCTGAGCCTTCCGCCCGAGCAGCCCTAACAGGAGCTCCAGGAGAGGAAATTGGACACGGCGTGTCTAGGAGCGGAGAGGGAGGTGGTGCTGTCTGAGCAGTCCTGGGAATCTTACTGACAAGATCAGTCTTTGATTTGGAAGCTTTCCTATTGCTGCTGCTGTTACTAGAGTGTCTACAACTGCTGTGACATCTGGCTTCACAGGTCCCTTCTGAGTGATCACTAGTTTGATGGTAACGTGTGACTTATAATATGGAGGGGAAAAAAATAATACTATTGAATCTTCTCTGTAGCAGATCTGAAACTCCTGTGACTTTCCTGTGCTGGTTAGTTGCAGGTGAGCCACAAGCACAGGAAGGATGTGGCACGTGCCTGAAACCATTGCATTTTTAGGTTCTCTCAGCCGTTAGTGAAGGGGAAGGAACACGAAGGGCTTCTGACCCTCCTTTACCCTTTCTCATAGCCCCAGTTAGGAAGTGCTGTGCGGAAAATCTCGCTGTCAAGAACTGACTGTCCAAAAAGGAGACAGAGGAGTCCTAAAACTTTATTGGAATAAAGGGAGAGTCCACCGGGCATATCCCTGGGGGGTCTCTCAAATTGCTGGGGGACGCAGCCCCCCTTTTATCCTAACTTCCCAACCGAGGGACGCCCTCTCCTTTTCCCCATTGTACTCAGAAGTTGCAGCCTTCCCGGCCCGCCTACACCCAACTCCGGCCTCCAGCCATCTGTTCTCACCTGAGCTCACCAACTCCTTTGTCCCCCTTGCTGAAGAATGTGGGGGAATTGCCCTATTTCCCTCCTTTGTAAAGGCCCCCATCTCGTTGCAGATGGCTCTTTTTGTCCCACTCGCTCATGGCTCCGCTCAGTCTCCCCTCCCTTTGTCCTGCTCTTCAGCCAAACTGTGGAGAAACCCCCTTATTGATGAATACACAAACTTGAGCATTCCGCTCAGTGCCGCGTCCCTCCTGGTGCTGGGGGTCCTTGGCAGACGCAGCTGCCGCCTGCCCTGGCCGCTCTGCTGCCCGGCGCCTTCCCCGGCTCTCCTCAGCGCCCCGGGAGGCCCCGTGCGGCCTGGAGGCCCCGTGCGGCCCGGGCCCCAGCGGGAAGGTCGCGGCTTGTTAATTATGGTGATCAGCAGATTTGTGCTGACTCGGTTCAGGAAGCCGAAGGTTTATCAATTCAGCAGCTTTGGCAATTAAACTTTAATTGTATCAATTACTGTCAGGGCCACGGCTAGCTAATTCATGAGCAACAGGGAAAGGGCAGTCCTTGGAGTTGCTGGTTTTTGAGAGGAGGGAAAAAGTCAGCTTATTGACTTGGCATCCTATCTAATTACTCCCATCACCCAAGGTCATTCTTCAGCTTGGGTGAATGAAGTCACCCAAGATATCCATCATATGGTCAAAAACTTACTTTTGAGGAGGAGTTTGTTGTTTATTTTTACTTGTTTGAAGAGGAAGAAATAAACAAACTTTTTTATCTTTCTGTCTGTCTGTCTGTCTTTCGGTCTGTCTGTCTGTCTTTCTGTCTTTACCAAGCTTTAAGATCAGACACACCATTCTCTAATACCATGTCTGAGGTTTAGCAATAAAAAAAAAGCCTGCCAAAGAAAGGACCTAAAAATGGAGCTTAAAGTTCTAGAAGAAGAATTAAACCTGTCCACAGAGATATTAAAGAATAACAAAATGTATTACAAAGTTATGCAAAAATATGCAGTGTAGACTATTCTTAGCTTGTGACTGTTCAAGCATCGCTGCTTACAGTAAGCAAATGATTCTTGGTGATGATTCACCAGTTAGAAGGGTGGAAATTGTACAAAAGCAGCACATCTTTGTAGTGAATCCAGTGTCCCTAAGGGAAAATAAAATAACATCGTGTAAAGTGGTGGTATTGGAATTGAACCTGAATGAAATTAGCCTGTATATGATCTAGATAAGTCTATAAAATTTGTGGATCACCTCTTCCCGTGGTTGTAGAAAAGAATCTTTCATAGGAAAAATCTTTTAAGATCCGGTGTTGGTGGATTGTAATAAAAACAAGCTTGTCGTTGTTTTAATAGAGGAGAAAGCAAGAAATGGAAGAATCCAACCTAGGGTCTCCTGGTGTTTGTAAAACCTGAAGTCTGGAAAGACCTGAATTTTTGAGCAAAAATGATGATTTCCTCTTGGTCTTCTTTATTAGGGTATGTTGCTTCAGGTAACAGGACATTCCTAACTGTTCCTTTTTTACTTAGTGGACAGGTGGAGGGGAAAAAAAATCTTTAAAACCCAAATCAAAATTTGTTATACTTGTCTCCTCCCCAAAGTCAGTTGTGACTTCAGTACTTGACATAAGCACAAATCAAAAGAGTTTTGAGAAGCAAAGTATTTCTTCTGTCTCATTAGAAGATTGGCAGCTGGCTCTGTTTTTAACTGAGTGCAGGAAAAATTTTCTTCTCTCCTGTGTTTTTATTTTTTGCCTGTTTCCTTCTCGCTCTGAGAAAGTTAACACTGAAATTCCTGTTGAAGATAAATCATTGTCATTCTCATGAATTCCCAAAGTGACCTCCAGAGTGCTACGCCAGTGTACTCTGTGGTAATGCAAAGCTGGGCCTTGGAGGGGAGGAAAAAAATAAATAAATTCTCCTGATGGATAGTGAAGGCCGCGTATAAAGCTGTAGCTACAGATACGTTGTTTGCTTCTCACCCAGGACTAAATGGTTCATGAAGAATAAAAAAAGTGTTTGGATGTGCATTTAAAACCTATTTGCAGGGAAGAGTGCAGTGTGCTAGGAGAAGGCTGTGCACTCCTGATGTTAGTGGGGGAAAAAAACGGAAGCTGCAATAATACTTCATTATTATTATTATTATTTTATTTATTTTAGGAGTTGAGTAAATTCTCCCCCTGTGGAGAAATCTAGTTTAAATTTGATTTTGTGTTTCACAAATAAAAAGTAATGACTTAGCAGCAAAAAGTTATACCGATTTGGAATGCATTCTATTGCAAAGTAGTAGTAGTAATTAAACTTGTAGTCTCTTGTGGAAGAAATTAATGATGATAGTGTATGTGTTTTCTTTTATGTTTTTCTTTTCTTCCAACAAATGTGCAAGATATGGTTAGGGTTTTCCCTAGAGACTTCACAGATTTTAATTACCAAAGTTTTACCTCACAAAGCAAAGGGTTTGATACTACTACTCTTGTGCAAATGCAATAAAGCAAGAGTACGTCTATGCACAAATTGCTGGAATCAACTGTCAGAAAGTGTTAACTAGTTTGTTCAGAGCTCTGGACTGTTGTATCTGACTTGTTGGCTAGATAAAACAGGCAGGATAAAACAAGCTGTATGAGGTGACCAAAGCTGTAGGAGCAAAGCCAAGGTGCTCGTGTGTGATGGCTGAACAGGTCAGTACAGGGCATTTGGCTTTGGCACGAGCCTCAGCAGCAACCTTCATCTAATGCACTGTCCAGCTGTAGGTTTTGGAACTTGCTGGGGTATACAATTTTCAGCCTCACAAAATTCAGTGTTTTCTTTTTATTTCTCATAGGAAATAAATGTTAATGACCTGAAGAACCTCAAAACATGTACCTTTCTGTGCATAATATTGAAACTGGGATAATCTAGACTATTTTTGATAGTAATTTCAAGACAAAAGCCTTATGTATACATAAGAATGCCTGTGCATGTTAGAAGGTTATGTATCTAAGATATTTAACATTATATATTTAACAAAAGGAATACTAGCATAAATTCTTGTATAAAAATATGATATTTGTAGAAAAATGACATTTTCAGTGTTGAATTTTGTTTGCTGAAGATCATTGCCAACAAACATGCTCCCCCTGCCCCAAAATGCAACCACAAATGAAGACCAAAAGTGTTATAGTTAAGTTGAAGAGCAGTCTGAGGAAGCAGGAGGGTACAGCAGAGGCACCTGTGCTTCTGTAATGAGGTAGTTGATCATGCGGAGTGTCAAATTATCTTGATGAAAAGCTCTTGGGTGGCCTTCTGAGCGAATCAGGAGAGCTCTTTAGGAAGCGTTCGGTCACTCTGCCTTCGTTGCTTAAGGCAAAACCTTCTCAGTATGTGCATATGCTGTTTGATTTCGCCATTTCTTTCGCTTTACAGCGAGTGTGAGTAAATACTAATCATTAGTCAGCAACCGCGCGCTTACATGGTAAATACCTACACTTGGGGGCTTCTAAACTGTCAGTAAGAATATCGATTGTTTATGGATAGTTGGGGTCTTTTATATGGAAACGGTAAAAGTAAAAGCAAAGTTGAAAAATACCTCTGTATGAAAAGGAGGAAGAATAATTTCCCCTCTTTTTCTGAGGAATATCAAGATATTACATATTGTGCAGAAAGAGGAAAACAGTGCTGTGAATCTGAATCAATGAGTGTTGAGAGCAATAGGAGTCTTTGGCCTCAGCTGGCTTTAGATGCAGCTAGATTAAGTTAATAAATATCTTAAGTGTGTGTCTAAACCTTAATATTTATTAAATTTCTGCTGTCAGCTGTAACTAAGTATAGAGTAATTTAGAGAGATTTAGCAATGAATGTTAACTTTTTATTTACTCAAATAGAGGTGGAAAACATTAAAAGGAGCTATATAAACATAGTCTTCTGATTATCAAGACTAAGGGGATAGTAAGGGGATGTAAACAGAAAATCCAAACATTAAAGAAAAGCAAAATTATGATGCAGACCTCCACATGACACATGAAAACCCATATACCATCTCCTTTCCTTCAGCTTAACTACTTGTGTAAGAAACCAACACTGGTATTTGTTTCCCTCTTGGCTGAGGAGATGCACAAGGAGTTACAGATCCAGGATTTAGTCTGTTATGTAGCTTCTGAACAATGAAGCTCAGACAAAATTTTACTTTTCTGAAGGTAAAGAACCCTTTAAAATAACACTAGGAAATCTAGAGTTGCCAAACAGGTGAATAACAGCTCTTTGGCCCATTAACTTTGAAAGCGAGTTTGATTCAAACAGTAGAGATTATTGCTACAAATGCATTTGCCATTTGGATAGAGAGTTTAGCTTTAAAGAAAAGCTGTATTTTAGGTCTTCTGTCTTATAGATCATTTTAAACCTACAGGGTAAAACACTTTGGACTGGTGTATCTGAAAAGCATCCACCACTGAAACATGCTGCTAAAACCCTGTGCTAGAGAGCAATCACTTCAGGAGAGTCTTTCCCAGGGATTTTGATCTCTCAGTGTTCATAGATTTCAAGTGATCTCTTGTATCCAGGGGTCCTGCTACAAGCACTTTTGAGCAAGGTGAATATTAGAATGGGTCAGCTGGGAGAGAGAAGGTTGCCCTTCCGTTTTCCCTCAGGAATGTGATGGATGTCGTCTTGATTATGTGGCAGCCCTGATTTTAGGGCTGCTTCCTGCACAAAACAAAGATGTTGCTTGGAGAAGCCCCTGCTCTTGGTCTAGCTTTTCATTCAGATAAATCATTAAGGGATTGCCACTAGGCATTTGTGTCGTTCCAGCCTTAGATCTGCATATGCTTCCTAGCTGAAGGCTTGGCTTACCCTATGTACATCTAACCACGCCATTCGGCTGGTAGCTCCGGTGTGTTTTAAATTTGGATCTTTCTGAGTGATTGCTGTCAAACATAATTTATCAGAGGGACAACCTTTGCCTCAGAGAGAATTCCTGTGAAAATACATGATGTTAGCTGAAGAGAGTGCAATTACCTGCGAGTCATTTTGCATACAAGATAAAAGGGAAGCTCTCCGTCATGCTTGGTGGGGGTTAGCAACCCTAACAAATCTAACCGGATTTTGTTACGGATATTTTCATTCCCGACAAAATCCCCTTTTCACTAATGGGAGGGGAGACGCGTTTAGATGCCAGCAGTTTGATGAAACCGGCTGCAGGTTAAGGGCCCCGGTGCTGCTCGGTGCCTGGAGTCTCTCCCGGCGCGCGCCCGGCAGGCCAAGCCCCGGGGTCCTGACCCGCCTGCCGGCCACGCTCTGCCGGGGAAGGCCGGAGGTGTCTCGGGCCGTCGTGGCCATCACGGCCCTTTCAAGGTGGATGGTGACCTCGGATTAATAGTAGCTACAGCCTGGGGATGCTTTAGACTAGTCTTTAAATATTTATCCATCCTTATGCTTCTATTTAATGTATCCCTTCAGCTTATTTTGTGGGGCAGACTGCTGCCTAGCAGCTTGTTTAACCTGGTCTGTAGCTGGAAAAATGAACCTAAGCTGCTCATTTTGTCAACTCTCTGCACCCCCTTTCTTTACAGCTCGCTTGCTTTGTCAGCAAAAAGGGTAACTCTCTTTTTGCTTCTGCATGATAAAGCTTGAAGTATCCTTTGGAGTTCATGGGTGGAACTCCGTGTTTCAGCGTATTATCAAAACAAAAAGGCCATTTAAATGTATTAGAGGTGTAAATAAACGGAGAGCACCCAGAGTCATGAGTAAAAATAGTGATTATCAGCTTTGTGTTCTAGAGATTAACCTAGACCGTTTCCCAAGCACCAGTCACTGAAGAATTCCTGCTCAAAAAGATAGGAGCTGTTCGGGTGTTGTGACAGGTAGTTCAGTCCCTGGATGGAGTTAAGTACAACACCACGCACTGTGTCAAAATTCCTTAACTGTGCTAATAGCAGCCGCTGGGAGCAGCAGTCTTCTGACTCTCGTGGGGGCAGCGTTGCTTCTTCGGAGTGACACGTGCTTCATTGGTGGGCCTAAAATTGGCTCAAAGTTATGTATATATGCAGCTCTTTACAGAGCTTAGATGCACACACATACACTGTAGCAATTCTGATCTTATTTTATCCTCCAAATTTTGATAATACTACTATTTTTAATGTTCTTAGACTTAAATAGCAAATGAGTCATGACTAAAGCTGAACAAAGGTTTTTCTGTCCCTGCAAATTAGGATTTGTTTCTAAAAGAGGGAAGAAAAAAGGAATTCTGCGTGTCTACATCTAAAGTGTTGACTCTCCCAGAGTAGGTATGGCTAGGCCAACTTTCCAAAATAAAAGAAAATTTTAAAAAGGAAATAAAGCATCGCAGGACTTGTTAAAGTAAATGCTTGACATGAAACAACGTAGTGGGAATAGGGTGTTCACTAAGGCAAGGAATACATGGTTCCCAAGATTGAGGGCTCTTATTTATAAACTTCTTTCAGATTTTCTGAGCTGCCCCTCAACTCTCATACTCATTATTTACACAAGTCTTTTTCTGCATTTTCTTTTCCCTAATAGAGAAGTGAGCTGACATGGATACAGAGGACAACCACTCTCTCTATACAGCTATAATTCATTAAGCTCTTGCTTCTGTTTTTATATTTACATTAATAGATTCAAGCTGTTATTAGTAATGTATAGCTAGTGCCACAACTCTGAGACCCAGAATTGGCTCCTCCCTTGCCTCGTCACTGACCAGCACAGAGACTGGAAGACCAACGGTGACCACCATATGTAGGGGCTGGGGCTCTGCTGGGCTTCTCCGTGGTGCCCTGGCAGTCCTCGGACTGCCCTTTGCTTCAGCAAGGATGTGTATCTGTGTGGTGGACTTTCTGCATGTTAGTAGCTCAGGAACAGGCTGCTCCAGCCGTGGCTGATGCTGAGTTGTGCTGTGTGCTGAGCCCTATACAGAGTCTGCAGCCTCTGTGGCTTTGTGTGATCTGCATCAGCACCACAAGGAGCTCCCTGGGACTGACCAGCTTTTCCACATGCCAGCTCAACATCCTTTAAAGTTGACCTGTTGTTCTTTTCTTCCTCTGAGCACAGTGTTTCCCATGCTTCTATGGATACCTCTGGAACCCCCTCTCAGACTCGGACAAGGGAGGTCTGGCCATCAGCGTGCTGCACTATGGAAGTTATTGTCAGTTTACATGATCACTGGCTCTTAGCTCTGTAATTACCACAGGTACTTGTACACATGAGCATCTTACTGCTGCACATAATGGTGGTGGTTATCATGATTAATAAAGTATTACATACCAGTGCAATTAAATGTGCTACAAGGTGCAGTGAGAGATAAAAAGCAAAATTTCCCTTCGTCTTCCATTCGTTAAAAATCTATCCTAAGAATCTCCCCTTGAAACGCTGATAATGGTAGGATGCTTCCCTGTGTTCATGTAGTTACTCTACTAGCCAGACTCTTCTCTATGGGTCAGATTACTGGTGTGAGGGATGTCCATGTCTTTTGCAGAGGTAGTGCTCGCCCTCGTGTTAGGCGTCCTGTCACTGCATCAAATTTAGCCCAGGTACATGTAGCCCAGGTCATCATGGGCAAGGCTCGTACCTGGTCTTCAAACTGTCTCCATGCAGCTTTTCTTGTTGGATATTGATGACTTGATATAATCCAAATTCTCAAATAAGGAAATTTACTTTCAGAGTAAGGTGTATTTTGGATTTTTTTTAAAAACCTTCAAAGATTATTTTGAAGTAGATAAATTAATGCTGTTATAAGGAAGGAAAAAAAAACTCTCTAGAAACCTCTCATACATTTGCAGTTTTTTTTTTCTTTTTTTAAAAAACATATTATTTTCACAAAAAAACTTTCTTTATACGATAGTACCCTTACTAGATTTGGTGACTGCGGGTGCTTTGCATGGTATGGGATGATTTAGAACACTATTTCAGAGCAAACCAGACCTATCAGAACAGCAGCTAGGCCCTTTCTCATTTCCATTTTCCTTAGGCCAGCAGTGGCTAATCTTCTTGGTCAGGGGTGCCCAATTTGTCTAGGAACACAAATTTATTGCTATTCCAGGCCAAATACATGTCACAGTTAAAATGGTGCTTTGTGCAGGGATTGCCATCACCACTTCTGTTATATATGAGGTGCTTAATTCGGAAGCTTAATTATCCTGTATTTGCTAGAGTAATACATCTCTTCACCTATTAATGCTTTTCGGAGATGCTATGGCGCTCCTTTGACTGTACAAGGATTTTGGCACGTTTAGTGTGTAAGTAGATTTCAAAGGAAAAACAAAATAGAAAAGCCCTTTTGGAAATATCAGAAGTTGAGAGTAAGATATTTTGTCTTATTTATTTTATTTTATTATTTTATTTTTTATTTTATTTTATTTTATGTTATTTTTATAAGGAAGTTTCATTGCAGTGTGTTGCACAGCATTAGCCAGCTTTAAGTGTGGCTATGAACACATCTTTAGCCAGTATTACCCCAGGCCAGTGTTGTCTTTTAGTGTTTTTATGCGCAGCACCCTGAGGTGGGGTGTCTGTTGTTACTACAGCTGAGATTAATGTATAGTATGGGGAGGGACATCACCTGTTATTTGGCACAAAGCGGACAAATTCTGCAATGCAGGAGGAATTGAAAGTTATTTTTCTGACAAAGGAAGAACAGGCAATATAGGAGACCAAGCAGAGGTCTCGTTTGGTGCTAAGTCATTGAGAAAGTCTTGATGGAGAGAGACTTGCTGATCTAAGAACAAACTGTTATCATGGATCTTCATTTTCTACAGTATAAATTCCTTGTACTTCCCTCATCTTTCCTTGTAGTTAAAGAAAAGCTCAGTTCAATAATAAATAGATTTTTTTTTTCTTCCCTGAATGATTTTTTGTTGTTCTTTGTGTTTTGGATACTTTTTTAAGGAATCCCTTAATAAGGGACCCACTGCGTGTTGATAAAACCAATACTTCTCTGCTGTGTACTGAGAGATACATAAGGAAATTTGTGGGATCTACCAATTCAATCAAGGTTTAAAGAAAAAAGCTAGTACAAATTATAAGTTGTTTCCAAGCACAGTAGATCTGTGTGTGAGATATGGACATGTTTTTGAACTCTTTGGTTTTTGAAAATTAATTTCAACTAGATTCACACTTTTCTTATGATCCCTGTCTACCAGTGGACACATTTTTGCTGTATTAGTTTTTCACTTAATATTTTAAACTATCTATTAACAACATGTATTTTGCGATGCTAACTCAACTATAGTTTTAGTGAGGTGCATAGATTTGGGTATATAATCAACTTGTCATTTGAAAGCAGATGAGTGAACACAAAACTGTTGTCCAATATGAGTAATATGTTTTAGAATTTTATAATTGGTGTGCAGTCAAAACATAAGTGGAAAAAGTGTGTTTTGTCAAATATGTTATTCACTGGGAATTATTTAAGGATCTAGTATTTCTGTTAAATAAATAAATAAATAAATAAAGCATGGTTTTAAATGTGAAGTGTTTACAACTTAGTTAATAGCTTAATAAATTATTGACTGTTTGCAACCAACTGAAATTTATTATCAAGGTATTCTCAAGATGCAGATAGCAAGATTAAAGAAAAAAAAAAGAGAAGGCCCAGGAACAGTATATTCCTTCTGTATCCTTGGTGGAAAAAAAAATAAAAAAAGGAA
>NW_010578167.1:25917-36052 GCF_000705375.1 Tinamus guttatus | reverse complement strand
AAATCAACATTAACTGGAGATTGTTTCTTGTTTATCGTTCCACCCCCACACTTTCCCTGGCAGCAAACAGCTTATACGATGGCTTTCATCTCATACAATGTGTAAGAGCTCTTGACACATTCCAAGCAGAACGATAAATTGTAATTACTAGTAACTGGCACTACAAATATGTCCCCTGACTTAAAGAAAACTCGAGTTTAAACTCCACTTTTGCAGGCTAGGGAAGGATAGAGATGAATGTGAATTTCCTCACTGGTATTTGTGGACAGAACTGGACCCTGGCGAGTGTTTCTTAACCTCCCGGTGCAGCTCGGGCTGTACCTGCTCGTCGATCTTCCTTTGAAGCTGCACCACCTTGTTCTCCATGCCGATGTTGAGCTTCTTCAGGTGCTGCACCGAGCGGGCCTCGATCTTCAGGGCCTTGAGCTGCCGCCGGGCCTTCATGCGCCGGTAGTAGCACTGCAGCACGATGGTTGATGCAGAGGAGGAGCGGGGGGCCCAGCCACGCGCGCACGTACTTCTGCAGGATGGTGGCTTTGTGCTCCATGAGCATCTGCGAAGCAGGGGCAGAGAAATGACAATCAGGGGAGAAGAGTCCCCACTTAAGGTGAGGGCAGCCCGGCACGGTCTGTCCCGCACGCTTTGCCCACCCTACCAAAGCCTCAGCACCACTTGCATCAAAACAGGGTTTGACTTTTTGAGCACTGCTCTGTGCTTGCAGTGAGGATAAATGCTGCCCTTGTGGGCTTGCTTGTCATCTCCTCAGCCTTCAGATGAGATCCTGCAGGCTTCACACCGTTGTCTGCAGCCAGTTCCCCCGCACGGTGGGATTTCTGTACCTCCTCCAGTTTCGTGAAGCTTCTGTCACTTTGGCATCGTATTTCTCCCTCAAATCTCCAGTAACCTTTTCAGGAGGTGGCAGTCCAATTCCCTCTCTAAAACTAAAGACTGACATTTTAGAGAGGCAACCAGCAGGTTGCTAATAACTTTCCCATGCTGATCTGTGCCACAGGGAGGGAAGAAATATCAGGGGAATTTAAAACCTACAAAGACAGTTTACTGGTACGAGCTCAGGCCAGACTTTATCACAAAAGGCAGCGTATCAGTTTCTCCTGACAAATCTTTTGTTTGCGAGCTCCGGTGAGCTTACAGCACTGCTATCCTCAGCCTTGGCACTCCTGCAGATGGAGATATTACCCCAGGTGCCCCCTCCGATCGCGCAGCAGAGCTTCCTGGGCATGACGAGGATGCCAAAGGGACACCTGTGGCTGGCCACAGGCATGGACCTGCCCCAACATCCATATCCATGCGCTCCAGGATTACACATTTACAGATTCCAGGGGCCTGGCTTGAGGGCAATATCTTGAAATTTAAAAAAGCTATTCCCAATTTTCTAAGAGGGACAATCTCTCCCTGTATCACTCAGGCGCAGCAAACCTTTTTTATCTGCGGGGCTAGTATATAACAGAGAGAATTGATTAAAAGGGCTCTATATATCAATAAACAATCTGTTGCTTCCCAAAGCAGACCCTGCCGGCCTTCCCTTTGCACCGGTGGCTGCACCTGTACCATGGCTCAGACACAAATTCTTTTTGCCAGGTGAATTTTGTCAAGCACGGGTAAATGACATTTCCAGATTTCTAAATTGCCTGCTGGCAGCTGCATGATGAACTGCATTTAGCTTCTCCTCAGAGGGGCTGCTGCCAAAATCACTGGTGCTTGCACAGCTCTAAATGGCAGTGCTCGCAGGCAACGTGGGCACTCCAGAAACACTGGAGGTGGCTGGATTAGGAAAACATCAAAACATCCGTGATGAACTAGCTCTTCCCATTCATCCCTGCTCCGTGGGGTCCTACCTCGCGATAAACCCTCCTGACAAACATGCCCCGAGCAAAAGCCTGGATGGTGATGGTGGCACTGCGGATGCGCTGAAAAGCTCGCCGGATCCTCAGCATTCGGAATTGTTTCTGGAAGACGGTGGCTGCCCGCGTTCTCCGCAGGTGCTCAGCGAATCTGCAAAGCACCAGGAAGAGGTTAGGAATGAGCCTTAGCCCCATCTCCCCTTCTTTTTATCATGATGTTAAAGTGCATGGAGAAAAACCCCACTTGGTCAAAAGTAGCTGCCAGACAGACCATCCCAGCATTAAGGGTGGGAAAAGAGGCTAGGGACTCAATGCCCCTATCTCTACAAAGCATGCGAGGCACGAGGTATCCACCATGGCAAGTCCAGCCATGAAAGTCCTGCAGCAAATGGATGTGACATTAAAACCAGCATGTCCTGGTCCAGCCATGTCCACAAGCAGAGCCCCAGGGGATTCACACACAGAGAACAACACAGGATACAGCTGACTCCATCCACCTTTCTCCTCGTCGCAGTCCGTGTTTGACTTGTCGTTACATGGCTTAGTAAGTACTCATAAAACCTCCCATTAATTTGCTAACTAGCTTTTTTCTGAACTTATGATGCATTTATTGTTCTCAGCAAGAAGCATTAAATAAATATTTGCTTAAGCTTTTGTTTTTTTTATTTTGGGAAAATCACATCAAAAGTAATCAGACTGGCTTATGCGTTCCCTTTTCGAAAGCCAGTGGTTTCTCTTTACGACCTAGTGAAGCAGAGCTTGCTAATGAGAAGCAGGAGGGATGCTCTGCCTCCAAAAAGAGGAGAGCAGTTTATCCAGGTGCCACCTGCTCTGTGAAAGCAGCACGAAGAGCTGAACCAAAAAGTCACGTCAGGGAAACACCACAGCCATAAAAAGTCCAAGGAAATGCTATTAATAGGGAACACCAGGCAGCAGGATTCCTCCTCCGAGGGCGTCTTCCAGTTCCTGAAGTCATGAGCACTGAAGACATCTGCCTTGGCCTTCTCCACATGCTGGCAAAAAGCTCACCCCATAAGAGGGATCTCATTTTTAATGTCCTCTTTGGTTGCCCATGCTCAAGGGAGCTTGTCCCCTCCTCACTAGGACATATCTGTGACCCATGGGCCCCACTCTGCAGCAAACCAGAGGTCATTACCAAAATACATAAAGCACTTCCCATTAGAAACCATTACATACTTTCAAAATACACTACGATTTATAGGAAATGAAGATGCCACCTTTGAAGGAACACAGAAAATAGCAACCTTCCACTGTCCAAATTAATTGAAAAAAAATCCAGCATTCGGTGTGTGAGGAGCTAAGGAGCAACTGGGTCATGCTGGGCATGTTAGCTCAGCTGGCAGCATCTCACCATGCCCAGGTGCTAATTAAGATTATGGAGCTAATTGGGATTATGAGGCAGCATTTCTGAAGGGCAGATATTAATTGCTTAACTGCCCCTTAGTGAAGGGATTGCAGGACATGAAGAGCTCATCTCTTTGTTCGATTAACCTATACTGTAAATAACCACATTGTCAGTGATCTGGAGCGATTCCCCATATAGAGGACACAGAAGATATGCTGAGCCCTTTCCTCGGGTCCAGCAGAGACATGACGTGGTCTCTGTAGGAGCACAGGCCAGTTCATGCAGTGCTCCATCACTGATGCACAAGTTCTTTGCCAGAGGTAGTCCCCCCAAAATATTAGTTCTGCCACATACTTACACCCAAATGGGTCAGAATACTTTAATCATCCGATTGCAACTACCTTGGCTCAGCAGATGGAAATACAGCTAATTCTGACATTACACCAGGCAAAAACTTCAGATCATTTGTCCCTGGCCAGGTTGGAGAAAAAGGCCAGGCACAAGCCCTGACTTTGGCACACAAAGCTTCCCCATAGCGTCCATGGTAGCTACATGCAGAAACGCATCTTGTCTTCGCAAGGGCCAAAACCTCTAGGTAAAGAGGGAGCATCAGCATTTTCATGCAAAGCATCCTACTATTTTCTTTCCAAGGCACAGCAGACTGACTTGACCATGGATACGAGCACAAAGAAGCACATCCCACGAGTTCCCAGCCAGCCCCAAGGACCTACCTGCGAGCCAGGTGCCCGCGGGCATAACGCTGGATGACTATTGCAGCCCCCTTCAGCCGCTGGTACTTGGCTCTCTGCAGCCAGGCCCGCACTGTCTTCTGAATTATGATGGTGGCAGCTCTAAGCTTATCCGCCCGCAGTTTCTCCAGATATGCCACCTGGCCTGCACGGAAAAAGATCTTGGTACGTCCAAACTGGAACTTGTCTGGATCCTTTTCAAAAGCATAAAGGAAATTGTATTTAATTCAGGTAAACAATTTTTTTCAATCTCTGTATGTTGCTCAGTAGATACAAATAACACAATTTTGAATCAAATTTACCAGTTCAGTTCACAATTCTTTTCCATGAAGGTGCAATTAGATTCCCAACTAATTCAGCTTCTACATACTCATTTAGAAACATACCAATAGGATTCAGGCTGGGGTTCCACATATTTATATGAGTCTTAAGTGCATTTGTTTATAGACCAATGGAAGCCCAGGAGACTTCAAGAAAAGGTTTTGTTCTAGAGAAGATATGGGCTTGCATCTGCAGAGGCACATGTGGCTGAGGAGGCAACACTCAGGGCATAGACAAAAAGCCCTTTACAGCAAGGAACCCAAGTGAATAAATTCCTCAAAATCTCATTAAAAAACATGGACCAGAGATAAAAATTTGACTCCAGTGCTATGCACATTTTGGGCTCCTCTGCAGCAAGAGACCAAGAAGAAACCTCTGAGTGTGCAACCATAATTTAGAAGTAGTGCACACGAGTCTGAGCAGCAAGGTGAAGTGGAAGGGATTTGCTGACATATATAAGGAGAAAAGGTCCCATGCAAAGGATTTTTTTTTTTTTTTGCATGGAAGTTGACTAAAAGTCTCCCACACATCAAGATGGCGTATTTTGGAAGAAGCTGACTTGACTTAATCAGCACCTGCACAAGCAGCAGGTAAAGTGGGAGAAGGGAGGGTGATTCAGATCAAATCAGAGTCATGTACTTTTGCACTACAAGGTCAGTCCCAGCTCACCTTAATGAGGTCTTTCAACAAGGTTTGGCAGATCTGCTTCTTGTCATTCTTGGAGATATCTCTCTTCTTCATAAGGACACAGTATCTACTGAAGAAGTCGTGGTAGGACCACCTGAAAACACAGCACACCCAGAATCAGCCTGTGCCCTGGGCACTATTTCTTCACTGCCACCCTCCACAGCTCCCTGAAAGGAGCTACCTTGTCCAAACCCAAACATCATTTCAGCCTTCCTTTGAACCCTATTGGTTTAAACCTATTTGAACCCTACTGAATCCTATTGGTGCTTCCCTACTTTGCAACAGAAGCTCCACGAAAAAGGGCTTGCGAGCTCCCCTGCCCATGCATCGTGCTGGGAGCATCTTCCTCCTGGTTACCACTCTTGCTTGCAGCAAGAGCGCAGCAGAAAAGCTACACTTTCCAACAAATATAGAAATTTGAATAAATTCACTAACTAACCACCATTGCAAGTCTGTGGCTGAGATCTTCAAAACGAACATGAAATTTTTTGGACCCTGAAGAGCCAAGGCAGCAGCTTGGATGATGTTTTGCATTTGCTGAGCCTCAGCCCTCTCCGAATTACGGCGGTGAGTTATGGGCCCTCAGAAGCAGATTTGCTAATTGAAGCACCCGGCGTTACCAACACGGCCAAAGAGCAGCTGCCACCAGTCCAAAGGAACCTGCAGAGTGGATGCCAAGGGAAGGATGGGAGAAGGCTGCAGAGATCTTGATTTCTGCTCTCCCGCAGCAAAGACGTCCATGAGCCTTGACCTCGCAGAACCCTCTCTGCAGCCCAGCAGCTCCACACATGTATTTATCTTTGTGCCACTACAGCCAATTCTTCCCTTTTTTTTTTTTTCTGGTTATCACAAAAGGCAGTATCATGCCTGTGACAGGTCCTTATATCAGGTCTGTTTCCCACAGAGACATCCTGCCATCTCTTTAGCTCCCATGCACAAGATTGATACCTCTATAAAACGTCTCATTTTTAATGAAATTCCCTGCAAGCTGGGAACCTGGCAAGGCAGATGTACCAGAAATCTCTTGCAAGTGAAATGATGAATACGGCTTCACTTTGGCCCGAATAATGCAGCAAGGGAGGAAGACCAGTATGATTAAAAGCAAGATACTAATTAAAAGAACACAGTAGAAGGGAAAGGTTCATAAAGAGAAAGAAGGGAAAAAAACAGAGGAGGCCTGGGAAGGGCCATCCAATTCCTTCATGGAGGACCTGCACCTTTAACTCTGTTTGCAAAGAGTACAGGAATGGCAAAAACTAGAACAAGTCCTTAGTGTTCTATCTAAAATCAAAGTGAAGACTGTTACTGAGGACAGCAAAAGTCCCAAGTTACCACTAGTTAAGAGAAGAGTAACTAAAAAAACATGCGTGCTGTAAAGAGCCATTCCTGGGGTGAGGAAGTGCACAAATCAACCCAGCGATTACCCCAGGCTACAGGCTCATGTCATGGAGAGTTTCAGCCAAAACTGCTCTCTCTTCCTTTCCTAGTTGCTGTTCTTTGTAAGTGCATTTCCAGCTTAGCACCTGGCCTTGGCCCTTTGGCTTTGCGCATGTAGGATCACATCTGATGCTAACCCAAATCTAAATTAAAGCTGGTAGGACCTCCTACCTGGCTCAGATGTTGCTCGAGTTGAATTTGTGGCAGAGCCCGGGGGAAGAGAGGAGGAGGAGGAAGTTTTGCCATTAATCTGCCAGAGCCAGCTGAGAGGCTGGTAGTATTAAATGCTGCTATTAAGAGGAAAAAAAAGTCCTCTGGCAGGTGCTAGCGGGCTGCAGCAGCAACAAGCAGATGGCAGAGAAGCAGCCACAACCGAGGGAAGGTGGCCAAGCCGGGCAGAGCGCAACGCAACCCACCCATCCTCGGGCACCCATGCAGAGATGGGCCAAATTTCACAGATGCTTCCAAACACGAGTCAGACACCTGCAGCACAGTGATTTAACGGGATTCGACAGCCTCGAGCTCACGCTGCTTCTGTCATTTGTACAAAGTAGCCCAATATCAGCTCTGCCACCCTGGGGCCAGGTGGTCAAGCAGGGCCTTGATGCCATGGGCAAGAGAAACCAGATAACGGTCAGACACTACCGGGACGGCGCTGAGGAAGGAGAGCAGCGCTGGAAAGCAGAGGCCATTCGTGCAATGGGCTCGTCAGGGCACGAGGCTGCTGGCCCCACAGGAGGCTCCCTGGGCAGGATCGTTGCTGGTCCAGATGAAGACGGCAGCGTTAAGGTGAGGGAAGCCCAGCCGCTGCTACAGGATCTCCCCAGAAAGAAGTGATTAAAGCATTTAGGTTTAACATAACGCGGCTGCTTAAGCCACTTAAGGTTTAAAGCCATATCAAATTACCTTGCTTGGAGAGACACGATGCTTGGAGAGACATGATTCCCCAGGCCTACGCAAGCCCAAGATCTCTCTTGGGTAGAAATACTGGAGCTTAATGCTTGGGGCATGAACTTAAAACACAAACAAACCCCACGTTTTCATGTGTCTGTTTAGATATCAACATCTTCAGTAAAAGAGAAAACATGGAAAGGTCCTTCCCTGCTGCTAGGTACCCACAGACAAAGGATGCAGCTGCAGCAGGGGTTGGGACAAGAGGGTTGTGTTGCCCTTGGACTTGCTGGGTGTTATTAAAATAGCCCCAGCTGGGCATGAAGCTGGCTTTCCTCTTCCATCAGCACCACAATCATCACAACACAGGGCAGGGGCAAACCTCTTGGAACTGGGAAACCCCCACGGACCATTGACTAAAGGCAGTTCTGACCTCCTTAGCTTCCACTATCAAGTTACAAAATTCAGATAGGTGATCAGGGAGAAAAAACATTACTAGGATGATCTTTGCACCTGCACAGCTGAGAGAGAGGGAGAGTGAGGAACAACTGATACTGCTCAACCTTCCTAAGATAACAACCTTGGGGCCAGGATCAAGCTCAAGCAACCTCAAACATCAAAGTTTTGCTTTGAAGAGGCCACCAAAGAAAAGCAGCAATAAAAGGAATGGAGAGATACCAGAAAATAATTAAAGTTGCTGGAAAAAAAATACTCACTGATCTGGAAAAACAAAGAGGATGGTTGTTGATTTTGCCAGGAGCAGGAGACCTGGCCAAACAGACCAGTGAATGGTCACCTAAAGGAACAGTTGGGATGCAACCATCCTGTTACCTTTTCTAAGTGCACACAGCCTTGTGCAGGTGCAAAAGCTAAACTAAAAAATAATAACAAAAAAAAAATCCCAGGCAATGTGACACTACCTATTGGAATAATCAATATTTTAAATGGTCCTGGAGGTGTGACGCATCGATCTCTCTGCAGGAGCCGGAGATCCGGTTGGGGCTGAGCGGGATGAGCAGCTGAGCCAAAATTTGCTATGAAATTTCTTTAGAAACCACAACCCAGGGAGGAAAATTTCTCTTGCTTTGTTTACTGCAGAACAGATTTGCCTTTCAATTAGCTCCAAAATATTCAGACTGGCATTGCCTGAAATTACCTTGAACATATTCAAAGAGCAGAATGTGGGGGGAAAAAAACAACACTATTAATAAATCACATTTTTTTGGTGAGAAGCTGGGGGGAGTAGATAAACACAATTTATAGGTCGTGTTTCCCTGAACAGGCTGCAAGATTGCTCAGCACACGTTACAAGAAGTGGCTTTATGCACAGGGATGCCCATAAAACATTTCAATTCCATGTTTAGCACCCATGGAGTTTAGCAGCTGGGATTTCACATCAAACTGATATAAAGGTGAGGTACCTGGGAGCCAGTTCCAACCAGTAAAGGCTGGTCGGGGTGAAAAACAAGAAATGCCCCTTATTTGAAAAAAAAGTTTCGATGGGATCAGCTGGCAGGAGACCTCAGGGATATGAACACCTTCACCTTGCGTATGAAGGGCAAGGCACGGCTTGGTTAAAATTCAGGTGAAAAACACGTTTCAGAGCATTTTGCTATTTGTTGAGCTCTGTATCAATTCATTTTCTATAGCCTAATTTTTATGCAACCAGTTTCTCTAAAGAAGATAAATGGCTCATACGAGGGAAACATGCTCCGCGCTTCGCCCACAAAAACCGATGATAGATACGCTATCGGCACCACTAACACAGTCCATTCATCACAATCCCTTATGTACACCCTAACAAATACGGCTAACAATCCCTTATGTACACCCTAACAAATTTCTTAACGACTCCGTGGCGTTTCAAAACAAATAATACATTTTCAATTGACTTCAGTTAGTTGATGAATGCAGAATTCCACAAAAATGATAAAATAAAGGTGGGTGCACCCAAAGCAGGGGAAGGTGAGGCATCACCTTTCAGTGGATCTATATTATGTCTTTCCTATGGGTTGAAAAACAATAAAAAAGAAGTAACATATATTTCAAGAATATTCACAAATACTTCAAGATTTGTATGATTCTTTAAAGCAATCTGACTATATAAACTTCGCCCAAGGTCTACATTTCAAGCAATGATCCTTTTTTCAGGTGTTACGCACTGACTTGCATCGATATAAAAGTGAATACAACGGAATAACAGATGCCCACAGAGATTTTGTGCTGTGATGAAAAGCACGAACACAATCTCATGAATGTTAACCCAGAAAGAACTAAAACCCCTACTGCACTTCTCACAGAGCAAGACTCTGTGGAAGTAGCTTTTGCCAAGTTTATAGAGTCTACTTAAATACAAAGATTATTCACCATGTTGCACGATGCTTTGCTCCTGTTTTCAAGGCTGCAGTTGCACTATCAAGGACAGGACAGAACTAGCAGCATCCAAAACAAACACTTCCTTCGGTGCTGAGGTGCTGCCTCGCACCGTTATCTTGTGGAAATTATAAAGCAAACAAGGAACCTGTCCCTGAAGCATCCCAAACACTGAGCTGAAGGAAGGTCACCCGGAGGAAGACTGAAAACCAAACAGCTATTTGCACCTTTTTGTTTTCCTAGAGGGAGAAGGAGAGCTGACAAGCTGCAGGGATGGAAGAGGTTTGTTTTGCTCCTGTCCTTGGAGAGACTCTCATAATTGAAAGCATCCAGGTGGATCACACGACAGGTCACATCTGCCTTTGGGATTTTTTGCTTAGAGAGGTCCTCACACCAGTAGAGCATTTCCCCAAAATACATCCTAAAAGTCCCCCAGGAGCCTCTTCCTC
>NW_010578167.1:3609-25812 GCF_000705375.1 Tinamus guttatus | reverse complement strand
GGCACCGCTCTCCAGCTCTGCAGATGCATTTTCAGAATTATTTGCCCTTGTCCTCTCCAGGCTTTATTTATAGCTTATGCTTGGGGATTTATTAGCCCCTAAAATCCTCTGCTGAATTCTTCTTATCACCATCAGCAAGAGGCACAGCACCCGTAACCTTTCCTTTTTACAATGCAAGAGTTTCAAGTCAAATAGGCTTCAGATGTGCTGAGCAGAAACCCGCAACAATGATCTACAACCCTTATTTTCTTGCTCTGCGAACACAATAAAATATTTTGGGGCTGCAATTACTATTACAGCAGGTGTCTGAAGCCAGGGAAAAGGAAAGGAAGGTATAAGATCCCATAGGAGTGCAAAGAGCCCTGCAGTGTGGGGAGCTTCAGGCAAGCAGCAGGGAAGTCCCAAAATGCAACTCTGGCTTCCAAGTGAGTCAAATTTGTAAGATTATCAGGCCAATACTGCTGTACCAGTGGATAAAACCCCACTCTCCAGTACCCAGCATTGCAAGTTGGTAACGCAGCTCTTTGCATTGGGGATCCCCAGGAGCTGACAGGGGTTTTGTAAAATAGAAAATAGAAATAAAAAGGAGAAATCCATCCTGGATATAAGCCAACCAAATTCAATCCTGTTTCTCCAAACACTGGTGCTTTCTTCTCCTCCTCCCTCCCACACAACGACACACGAGCGGCGCATGGTGCCCAATTCAGTGGCAGTACCTGGAGGGGAAGCCAACTGCACTGATGCGGAGGGTCTCCAGCACACCACAAGCTCTGAGCTGCTGGTCCACTCTCTTCGCATCAAAACTGCAATTACAGTCAGGATACAGTTAGGACACACACAACACGGCAGGTGATTCAGTCCTTTACACCCACCGGACATTGCACTGCAAGGAAGGAAAGGTCTGAGGCAGCTGGTGCTGGTTTAGTGAGCCTTTTGGGTCCCTTGCAGAAAAAAAGGCTCTGCTGTCATCATCAGCATGGGAGTCAAAGAAAAGCAAGCATCAATGATGCCACTTATATGATCCTATCTGATCCTGCCTATCTGATCCTCTCTTTCCAATTTACATCTGATGTCTCCCATCCTCTCACTACTGGGAAGAGTTTGGCTTCATCTTTTTGGTAATCCTCTTACAGATACTACAAGACGGCTATTAGGTTTCCCTTAAGCCTTCTCTTCTCCAGGCTAAATGTCTCATCTTAGCAAAAAAAAGAAAAAGAAGAAAAAATGTTCTCACAGCTGAAAAATGTTAAGTTTTAGGTGGAAATTTTTTTTTTTCCTGAACAATAAAGCTGTAACACGAAGTGTTCTGCACGACACCACTTTGATGCTAACACAGTGCAGTGTCACTGACATCCCATTTCTCTAATTCTTCCTGGCATTTCAAGCAGAACTGCCTCTGAAATGCAAACTCCTTTACATCTGTGCCAGTTTTCACCACCTTGGTACAGACATCAGTATTATATACAAGTAAATAGGCTCAGTTGAAGCCATAAATCCAGACTGCCCTGGCAATACAGAAATGCAACGTCTCCACTCAGAGCCTGGACATTCCTTCTGATATTTTCAGCCCATGGTAGGAGCATGTGCAGAGCATCTATTTAAATTCCACTAGAGAGGGTTAGTAAACACTTCTGTACTTCATCTAAAGAAAATAATGAAACAAAAAAACATGTAACTTAATTTAGGATAAGATTCTTCTCCCCTAATGGCTAAACTACTTTGCAGTAAGAGGGAACAAGATCAGGCACAAATACATTACTCAAGAGGTCGAACAAGGCCATCAGCTACTGCTCCCCATGCTTACAGCTTTCGATACACCTCTCAAGCACAGGGAAGACCCAGATCACCTTTTTACTCCAGCTATTCACTCACCTGGAAATCTGCCTCAGGCTGATCAAAGTCATGTTTTTGTTTTTTTCACTTTACCTTGGAAGCATTGAGACATTTATTTTGTTCATTTTGCAAGCCATTTTGCGAGCTCGCTGCATATCTACACCTTTTCATTTTTCTCTCCGCTACTTTTCACTGTTTAATACTCTATTTATATCAAAGCGATTAAACATGCTGTCACTGCAAACCAAGAATGTGCCACAGCATGTGCAATTTAAGGATATTTATCTTTCAATACTAGTAGAGCATCTACAAAATTACTAGGATATGTATTAGTTTTTAGTTCAGTGAGACAGAGAATGCCTACTGAAACCCAAGAGAAGTAACTCCAGCTTTTGGGACCTGGAATGACACTGGGAGAGGAGCATCTCTTAAGGAAAAAGAGGTTGCTGGTGCTACACAGCTAAGCACATTATCCAAAAGCCAACTTACTTGAATGGGAGCTTCTCATCATTTGGCTTTATGCAGCGTATGTAGTGCGGGGTGGTGGCATTCAGTGTCTCCATAAGCAAATGCAGGGAGTTCCTGAACTGCGAGACAAAACCATTTATTTTTATGGATGAAGGTGCTTTAAGGTGCAATCCATACCAGCCCATAGCTATAACATGATACAAATCCCCTATGAGGCCAGCATGTACAGCAGCAATTCAGATAAGACGCTGGTGAGCTCCAGCTCTACAGTGCAGAGCACAGACAAGTGGGAATCAGAATCACCAAGTCCTTAAGGGTTGGGAAGAGCTCAGGAGGTCCCCAGGCCACCTGCCTGCTCCAAGCAGAGACAGCTATGGGCTCACACCAGCTTGCTCAGGGGTCTACCCAGCTGTGTCTTGAAAACCTCCAAGGATGGAGACTGCACAACCTTGCTGGACACCTGCTCCACTGCTAGGCTGTCCTCATGGGAAAAAAATCTACTTCTTCTTCAGTCAGAATCTACCTTGTTCCAATTTCTGACCACTATCAGACACAGAGTCTAATGAACCCCGCTGCAGTCCCAGCTTGGCTTATGCCACAGCTACATCCTTCCAATCAAGGCTACTTTCCAAGATTGCCAGAAGGTCTCTAAAACATGGCCAAACCGACCCCATCCCACAACCCTGGCGTGCAAGAGAAATCTCTTCAGTTTGCACAATAGCTTTTTATTCATCTCTGTTTCAGCTGGAGATGGAAGGGAGGCAAGACACCCTCAGCTGTGAAAATGAGGTGTCTGGATTCAGCTTTCCCATGCCTCTCAACTCACATCAAGCCAAGTACTGTCTACCTACTTTTTTTTCCCCCTTTTTAAGCTTGGCTGCTATCAGTCAGCTTGTCTGTGAGCCAAATCACAGGAGACACAGGAGATGCAGTAAGTTTAAATGAAGCAGCTGTGCATTAAGCTTTGGGAGACCATCTGGTTTCCATATCAAGGTCATTGCACAGGTCACGGTCACCTCTGATCAGTCATGCCAGGACCAAGAGTGGAGCAACTTTGCCGACCCTGTCACACTGCACCGTACCTGGTGTCCCACTGTCTTCTTGTGCTCCTTGTTGGCCGCTTTGACCGCGGGTCTGGCAGAGCGGACGTTGATCTTGGAGGTCCCCTTCTTCACCGAGGCAGCGGGCGCAGTGTCCTTCTCGTCCTCGAACAAGTCTGCAACCATCTGGTACTGAAAGGAAAGACAAGGGCTGAGCATCCTCACCAGGGCAATAAACTAAAGACAAGAAGCGTTGCAGCCGTGTAAACCACACCAGCAGGGACATCGGGGACCCTCTTTTGCAGTTCATCAACTCTTTAAGCACGCGCATTAAATGGAATGAGCAGAAAAGGCAGCTCATTAGCGAAAAGGCTGTCGAAACCCACTCAAATCATCATTACCAAAGTCATGCTGGCTTTTCAGGACAGGTTATGGCTTTTCTATGCCTAGTTATTATTTATTTATTTTAAAGGAGCAGCATCTTTATACTTGCATTAGGCCCAAAGTTAAACGCTAACTGCAGCAGTGCCTGGCAGCAATGCCAGCTCCAAAACCCCAGCTCAGTGAGGTGCAAACCACCAATTTGCATTTGGCTGCTGCTTTGCATTACTTGCACATGCCTAAAAGTGAGGCAGTTCTGAGCTGCACCCAGTGCCATTACCCACTGATGGATTTGGAGAGTTCCTGAGTTTGAGGAATGACAGTGTTCCTCACCCTCAGCTAATTTGAGCCCCCTCCAATCCTAAATCTTTTCTGAAAATGCAAAAACATAAGTTGAAATTTGCTATGCAAACTTTAACCAAAACACTGCCTTGTTTTCTTTCTTGTTGCTGATCCCTCGAAGAGGATGGCAGAGCCTGAGCAGGTCACAGACCTGAGGTTTGCAAGCTGCAGTTCCACCATCTAAAGGTTAACTCTGCTTTTTCTTCTTCCAGAATGAAGGAAATAAATGGGAAATAAATGCTTGATCTGAGAGAGCCTGAAAGACTGTTGTAGCTCCCACAGCTCATGGTCACCAAATCGCATTAGACTTTGCCTCCTCCGGCTCCTCCTAAAGGCTAGTTTGGTGTATTCAGAGTAAGTTCTCAAAACCCAACAGTGCTTTACCACGTTATATTCTTATTAAAGGCTGCTGATCTCATTTTTACCAGCAGCTGTTGCCTACCAGATGGTTCTCCACCGCTCCCCCGACCGCAGATACGAGTATTTCCAGCCCTGGTGCCGGCTTGTTTGCATAGCTTGCTAGTGCAGCAGTCTAAATACTGGCGTGGAAAAGCAACTGTTTGCATTACACTATCAGATTGCTCGCAGGCTCCGAGACCGCGCTCGCTGGGGAGCTGCTGCGTGCTCACGGCTGTTATTTTTATCTCTGCAGCTTGCTCAACTCCTACCCACTGCACATGCCAAAACAAACGTTCACACCCTTCCTCCTGCCATCCAGCCCCAAAAAAGACATCCTGGCAGCTGTTTGGCTCTCAGGACATGCTAATCTCCAGCGCTTTGCCTGCTACAGAAGTGGGATGCTCAGGGGGCAGGTGCTGGAAGCTGGAAGGCGACCAACGAAGACTTCAATTTAGCAGCTCACTGGACATGGCAGCAAAATTCCAGGCTGTCATTTCAGGTTCCAAAATATCTTTCAATGCTTAGTCGTCTGTGTCATCGATCCCTGGCTCCGATCACTGCTCAGGGCATTAAAGTGCTGCTACCAGGCCAGTGACCAGCAGTGGTCTCAGGGCTGAATTTTCAGCTTAGGTAAAGCAAAAGTGGTGCAGCTTGAACCATTTGCACCAGCCCAGAAACTGGAAGACAGAAGGACAAAACCTTCCTTCACGATTTCCCAAATTGAAATTGCTGGTGCATTATTCATAATTACAAAGGGCAGGAACATAATCTCTTCAACAGCATGCCCCTGCACTCCCCGCTTGGCATTCAGACCAGCTTCCTTCCCTTGGAGAACACCATCTCTCAACCATTTTAGCTGACCAGTGCTCTCAAAAGTAATTAGCTGCTTTATAAAGTCCTCGCTGTCTCGTTGGCTGAAATAATTGCATTCTAATTAGCAGGAGGCAATTCCACTGCGGTGGGAGCTCTTCATCAGCAACATACTTGCTGACAGAGAGATGTTCTGGTCTTTGCTGTGTTAAATTGGTAGCGGTCCCCCACCTTGCCTGTGCATTGCCTTGGTGGGAATAGGACGGAGAAGCCAGTGCATGCTTAGGTCTGATCCTGGTCCTTTGCAAGGCAGGACAAAGTCCTTGTAGCACAGCCTTCATCAGCACAAAGGCAAGCTTTACACAAATCAGTACATCCCTCCAAATTCAGACTTTTCTGTTAAGTTCAGAGAAACTGGACTGCTCTTTACAGAAAGCAACTTCTCTATGGTTTAGACATCTGTGGAGTCCATGTGACAGGTGGAGATGAAATAAGGAAGGAGACGGAATGAGGAAAAACAATTTTTCTTGAGGGTGACACTGAAGCAGGTAGCCCAGAGAGGTTGTGGAGTCTCTTTCTCCAGAGATGCTCAAAAGTCTCCTGGACATGATCCTGTTTGGATCCCAGATTCAACCTAGGCGACCTTGCTTGAGCAAGGAGGCTGGACCAGATGATCCCTAGAGATCCCTCCAGCCTCCACCCTTCTGTGACTCTGAATCTACCTGGCAAAAGGACAAGTGGAAAGCAAAAAAGTAGGATTTCAGAGGCTTCATGTTAAAACCACAGTCCCTCTCTGCCTGGGAACCAGCTGCAGAGCCACCACAGCAGCACTGGGAACTCACCAAGTGCTTCCGCATGATCCAAAGATCATCGGCATAGTTTTGGAGCCATGTAAGTCCAAGTCTTCGGCCTTCAAATATACCTCCTAATACCTTAAGTTACTCTGCTCCAAGCAAGAAACCCTATGTTTCAAGCCAAGAAAACCAGCTGCAAGGAGTGTGGTTTGGTTCTTTGCTATCAAAGTCCAGCCTACTCTGTGGGGCAGGAATGACACTTGTGCAAGAGGCCAACCAAGGTGCATGGTCCTTAACACACTTCATTGCTTCTGGAGTGCCATCCTGATGCCTGTTCCATCCAGAGGCATTAAGAGGTGGAGATGGCAGCAAGCCAAAAGTAGGAACCAAGCCTCTTGCTCTCCTCCCCATGGAGTAGCTACTGCACAAGGAGAAGGATTTCCCAAGAAAGGTTTGCAAAACCTTGGTAAAACCCAGATGTCAGCAGATGCTGATGCTGTGCAGGCCACGATGGCAAGGTAAGGGAGGCAGCAAACTGTGACTTTCCGCCTCCTCATTTGGCCATGTGCTTTCATCACAGCTACAAAGCCATCGGACATCTCCAAGCATTTATTCAGTCCTCCAACCCTCACCCAAAACAGCCATCACTGGAGCAGTACCTTCAGCAGCAAGTTCAGCCCTGGCTAAATAATTCATCATAGAGCATCAATTATTCCTCTGGACTACCTGGCGTTTCTAATAAGCCCTAATCAGGCAAGATTTTTGCTCTGAGAAAACTGCAAGCTTCCTGAGCACACAGCACTTTTGATTTGGGCATTATTAGAGCCCAGCTTCACAGTTATTAAAGACCTGCAACTGCCCCCATGGACAGGAAAATTGCATACTTTGCAGTCTTCCTATGAATTCAGTGCTGAAATGCAGGGTGAGCCATTGATAACACTCCATTAATTTCCCACTCTTGCCTCTCTTATTCGACGGGAATAAACTCTTGCTCCTATAAATAATACTTGCTCCCTTTCCCCTCATTGTGCTCCTTCTCAAGCAAAGGGACCAAAATCTCAGTGTGTGACATACACTTCTGTTAAATAATATTTGGGAGAATTAAAAAATAAGAGATGCACCTGGAATGGTTAGGGCAATTGAAAAAAGCCTTAAGTCATTAAACAGCAACTAAACTAACTTGCTTAAGCAATTAAACTTGACTTTGATTAGCATAGGAGTGTTTCCAGTCCGTTTCTAAACAATTCACACATCAATTTCCTTAACAGTCCTTAACATCTTTGTCATTTTTAACCAAAGCCCCTGTGTGCTTTATGCATGTCCATGTCCCATGTGTATTGTCAATGTGGGTTCAAGGATGGAAGTGGGGCAATACTGGAAGTCCATATAAAATCCGACCGTTTTGCAGACAAGCGTGGCCCCTCCTACACAAAGCAGACCCCACATCCCCTTCCTGCCCTTACCTTGCTGGCTTTCAGGATGTTGATCTGCTCTTCATACACGGTATCCCTGTTTTTCTCAAGAAAGCCCTCGCACTGGTACTCCACCTAATACAAGGAAAGGGGAAAAGGCAGAGGTTAAATTCCTCCTCACAAAAGCCTGATGACACAGCCACAACATGTTCCTCCCAAGGCAAGCTCGCTCAAAAAGCCTAAGAGGGAGAGGGGAACAACTAGAATGTAACAACTTTTTTTTTTTTTTTATTTAAAAAGAGTGAATCTGAACACAGGCAAAATCCTTAACACAAGCACAGATTGTTTCTTAGTCATTAAACTATTTTGTAGGGCATCCAGACGCATTTTCACCCCAAAAAGTGGCAGAACCTCAAAGATTATTATTGCCTTGCCTTTTTTTTTTTTTTTTTTTTTCTTAAAAGGCCCTCCAAAGCTCCCTCTGAGCTAACTGATAAACCTCAAAAGGATTTTTTTTTTTTTTTTCTTTCTTAAAAGGCACTCCAAAGCTCCCTCTGAGCTAACTGATAAACCTCAAAAGGACAGAAGGACACTATATGCACACACGCATGCACTTCTGTATTTGTAGTTCTACATTTTTAACATTTTCTGTCCAAACCCAAAACATGCATGCAAAGCTTGGCATCTTCTTGCTCCAAACAATGGGACTCCAACACACTGTTCCAAAACTTCTGCTCTCCCAAATAATCCCCTGCTCCAATATTTCTTTGGTGAATCTGTCCCGACAGTAAGTCATTTCACTGTGGCTTGGACAAAAGAGGATTTTTCTCTGCTCAGGAAAGCATACCTATCTAAAGCTTAGTGCAATAGTTGAGAGGCAGGAGCCTTCCAGCCGATCAAGGTCTGAGCACCCAGCCAACCATCCCTCTAAAAGGAGCTCACTGCTCCTATAAATTAATTGAGTGTGTGTGTGTGGACCTCTTCTTTGCTCCCACGGATTTGCCTTTCTGCACTCAAGGCCCCAAGCACACGGCGTTACCTTGTCTGCAAAGTGCACCACCACGAAGGAGGTGTTGGACATGCGGGGCTTCTGGAAATGCTGGTTGCCCGTGTGCTGGTTGTACAGCTTCTGCGCCCAGTTGTGGTCCGTTCCTTTGGGCACCTGAGTGGGAAGGAAAGGAACACAGATACAATTGGATGGACAAATACCCTGACTGCCCAGAGGCTCCTCTCCCAGCTGGCTGAGCAGGAGGAAGGACAACAGGAACCACAAAAGCTTGGGAAGAAGTAAGTCTACGATGTACATTACAGTCAACAAGAAAAAATCAAAAAGATGGCCCCAAACTCCGATTTCTCCACTGGTGTCACCAAAACCTAACAAGCAGGAGCTTGAGAACCAACCTATGAAAACTTCCAGGTCAACATCCCAACTCATGCCTCCATCGGTTTTCCATGCTCCAGATCCTGTTGACCAGACTGCCAAGGGGGCTACTCCAGCATTTGCTGCCTGGGCAAGGGATGTGTTTGGTTTTGTCACAAGGAAACACTGGCATTGCCACTGCTCAATAATAAATAATATGCATTACAAGAATGCTGCCAACAGCAGCTACATGGATATTAGAGAAAAGAAGTGCCTGTCCTCCCTGATTCTGGGAATGGGTGCTATGTTATTTTCACATATAGTCTTACACAAACACAGTAAAAATTTGCTTCCAGTGAAAATGCCTGAGTGCTGGTACTACTCTGACAGCCAGGTAGCTCCCACAGAAGGAAATAATAATAATAATAAAGCATTTTTGTGCTTAAGTTGCACTAAATGCTAGGCACAGACATCACACTGAAAAGCAGTTTTTCTGGGGACCAAATGACAGCCAATAGTTTCACAAACTGCTGAGACAACATTCAAGAGGTGTCAGTTTATTTTAAAATAATGCTAATAAAATGCTTAAGAAAACTGCCTAACAGTCACAAGCCCTGGGATCCAGCACATGTAGCTCACCCCGATGTCACATATATTGGTATGGTTGCCTCATCCAAAATATTCTGAGAATGAGATCGAGGACAGCTCCCACTGTGCCAAATCCACTGCTCTGTATCCTTAAGTTTCAACATTATCTCTTCAGGCACTTGCATCCTAAATATGAGATGCAAACATCCTAATTTCCCCGGGCAGCTAGGAATGGGATAGGAATTTTTATATGTTTATATACAACATTGCTAAAGAATAATCACGGCAGGAGGTGCAGCTTTCCTTTTGGATACAAACTGGACAAGTGTCGAGAGCAGGTTCCCGCGTCTGCAGGGGGAAGGTCCCCTCCACCAGCTTGCTGCATGGTCACCCCAAACCACCTTCTGCACCACACAAAGCAGATTTACCCTGCAGCATCTCTCTTTTGGGCCAGGCACTTTGCAGAAAAACCTGCTTATCTGGCAGCTGAGCTCCCTGCATGCCACCACACAGCCCGACTGGTTTTATAGCTGCTTGGGAAACACCTGAGAGCAGATACAAACTAATAGGGCCATTAACTGCGCTGTTATAACAGCTCTCAGTATTGTCTTGGCAGCTTAAAGCCACCGAGAAACTTATTTTGGGAATATCCCATCAGAGCAAGACTTCTGGGTGAGAGAAGGAAGAGGAAAAGGAGGTGGGAAAGAGAGGAAGACCATGGTGCCTCATGGGGATTGCACGGAAATCTCTGCATGGCAATAACGTTAGAGGAGGTGACACCCCTGCTCCTGTCTCAACTGCTCTTTTCCTTCTGCCGCTTAAGGACACTGCTTTTGCATCAGAAGCATCCCCAGATCAAAAAAAGAAAGGTAAAAACCCCTGAACACCCAGGTATTTGGGCTGAAGGATGAGATTCTGCCCACAGTTACAGAAGGAAAACAATTAACAAAGGTCCACCCGAACCTGCTGACACCAAAGTTCTCAGCAATGCATGGGGAGACAAGCAGGACTGATAACTCAGCTGCTAGAAACAGGCTCCAGGTTTTCTGGCATATGGTAAAAGGAGCTGGGAAAGGCTAGACAGTGTCTTTTGAACAGCAGTTACGAGTTTGGTCAAACAAATTCTCCTCTGGCAGTCTCAGAGTGATCCTCAGTGACCAGAAATTCCCCAAGATTCATAATAAATAACTGCACAAAGATGTCATGATGGGCACAGCAGTTGGGCAGCAGGACCCTTTACAGGGAAAGCTGGATATCCATAGTGCCTTCAGATGTTTTACTCCCAAATGACCTCTGGGAACAGTACGGAAGATGCACTGCACTCATGCAAAGCAGGTGGTTTGGGGAAGAGAAGCAGAAAACTGCATCCAGCTTTGATACGGAGATATCACTACATTCCTTGAAGAATTTTCAAGTTCCTTCAAAGGCAATTTCAGACTCCTGAACACCAGACCAGTCCAGGTTCTCTTCTTCAGAGTGCTGGAGCTGCTCTTAACATATTGCCTCCACCCTCACTGTCCTGGGGGAACTCTAATGACGCCAACCAAAGTCATTCTTCACTTTCTGTGACAAAACCAAACATCTTCAGAAGCTTCCTGGTACCCCATATCCAAGCACACCTTCTACATGACCTTCTAACTTGCCAGGAACAGATTTTTAGAAGACTGCCTCCCTCCTTACTCTCTGTCTCTGCTGATGGGCTTTATATTGGTTCTTCCATCTCTCCTGAAAAGCTCTATTATTATTCTATATTATTGGAATTTAGGGCTTCCTAAATCCCATGGGTAACCTTCTGCACTTGTGCTGGCCCTGGCTCACAAGGCTCCTGCAAGGCAACTTTCTGCTGATGAGGCATCACTCCTCCTGTTCCTGTGACCTCTTCTTAGGCCAATGCAAAGCCAAGAGGTCCTAGAAGCCCTAGATCCAAGGAGGAAATCCTCCAGCATGGGTGAAATGGGGAAGACTGTGACAAGGTCCTTTGAGGACTCCAAGAAAACTTAGCAGAAGGTGCAGGGTCACAGTCACACAAAGATTAAAAGAATCCTTGTGCAGATCAGAGATGTAACAGGAGGTTGGATCAAATGAGGCCTCCCTCCAGCCTTAATAACTCTACGACAGCTCTCAACTCCAAAGACCTGAAAGCTGCCTAGTTAAACCCAAGGAATAAAAACAGATCTTAACACACTTATCTTAGAGCTACAGGTCTTATGGTTTGCTTTCAAGAGACAGTTCTGGTCCTTCAAAATTCCCGTTCCTAATCAAAATCTTTCATTCATTGCTGACTCTCATTCCTGTCCTGTTGTCCTCCTTCTCCAAATTCTGTGGCAAGACACTCGCTGAGCCCTGAAGGTCTATGACCTCTGTTAGTCAAAAGACTTCAACATTTCTAGAAAGCCCCCAAACTCTCATTTAAAATAATAATAATTAAAAAATCAACCTGTGATGACTTGAGCACCAATGTGGAAGCTGCATTGCCCTCGTTTTTCTATGCTGCCCAAACCCTACCACTGTCCCCTTGGTCCCCAAGCACGTTTTCCACCCGCTCCAAGACAGCATGCCTACCACTCAGCTCACCACCAGCAAGGGGGACAACAGAGCCACCCTGATGGGTGAAGAACCACCAGCAGCAATGTGGGTGTGAAGGTTTTCATGCAGACACTGCTGTTTTTCCTTGACAGGCTTGACAAAACCCTCATAAGACTGAAGCCTTTATGCAGGTTATTATTAAAAAAAGCCAATTTGAGGGCCCGTACAGGAGCCAGTGACTAATCCCAGCATCCCTTGGTGACAGACACCACCGAGACAATTGGCACCTGACGTGCGGGAACAGCTCCTGTGCTCCAGTTTCTTGGGCAAAAAAAGTCGCAGATTAAAAAATACTAAAAGTTAGAGAAATATTTGCAGCCAAGTTTCTCTTCTCTGTGCTTTTTCACACTGCCATTATCCTCTAGGAGAAGAATTGCCTCCTAGATGAGAGCAGAGCTCCATCTAATGCAATGTCTCATCACCAGGAGCAACACACACCGGGTGTTTTCGAGCAGAGCAAAGAGACTTACCAGACAAGTCACCAGGGAAACTTTCCTTCTGGTCCTCTTGATACCTAGGAGCTGCCTCAAGCTCAAACAACTTAACAGGCTTAACAGTGCAGATGGAAAACAAAATTTGAGGGCCAAATATCAAGCAAAAATTTCTGACCTCCTCCTGAGCCAGCCCTGGGTAAGATGCTATTTTAGGACTGTTAAATTATGTTTAATTCACTTTCATTTTCAAGTTATGTTCAGAAACTGTAACAGACAGGATAAGACAAGCTGGGAGGAAGGCTGAAACTACTTCTCTGCTGTGCATATGCTTTTAGCTGTTCCTTCTAACTGAGCCTCTGGAGGACCTCAAATGCAATTTTTTAGGTGTTTTCCTTGGCCATGGGCAGAGCCTGTGCAGGACGTGCAGGCTGAAGACAGGCCTGCCGTGTCTAGGGACTGTCACACTGCAGAGTAGTCACTTAACAGGTCACCTTCCTTCCACAGGCAAGGACGGGCCACATGTCTTGTTAAACCCCAATGGGGACCAAAGTCAAAAATAATGAATCCCAAACCTTTCCCTGTGATGCAACATGACATGCCTGCTCTTGCACCATTGGAAAAAGCCCATGGACCTCATCAGGCCAACAGGGACCAGCTGGGCACTCTGATGACCTTGGCAATTCAGCAGCAAGATCCCTTCCTCCTCTGCATCCATGCCCTACCCCATGCTTCACCCCTCTTGCGTTTGACTACAAACCCTCAAATCCATCCCAAAAGAGCAAGATGCTTCCTGCCCTACAACGCATCTTAGACTCCATGGAGATTCTTCGCAAGGAGACGGCAACTTATTGAGCATGCTGTCACCAAACTGGCCCGAGGAACCGTTGGGGGCAAAATGAACACATCCCTCCCCAGCTCGGTACGTGTGCCTCCACAAGGCAACTGTATCCACTGGGAAGGTTGCCATCTGCTCCTTCCCACCATGCTCCATGCCAAAGGACTGGATGCCCCAGCTTCCCAGAAGAATCTCCCACCTAACACACCTTGTTCCTAGATGCGTTTGGTAATTCATGACCAAACAAGAAAAAGTTCAGTCTTTTTTCTAAGTTCCCATGTAGGTTTGTAGTTCTGGCATTTCTTGTAAACTCATAAGCCTGAATTAATTTAAGTTGGTATGAGAGACAGGTGATAAGCACTGCGATCTACTGTACCAAAATTGCAGGCTTGCCTTGAGAAATAAGATTAAATAAATGTCCCAAAATTTTCTAGTATAATTTGTCTGACCTTTTAATTAAGGAAAAAAAAAAAGCCCTCTGTCTCTATGGTTTCAGAACTACAGACCAACAGAAGTGAAGGAAGGACCCAATCCAAACCCCAATGAAAGGTCACTAGACGAGTTATTAATGGAAAGCCAACAAAGGTGAGGACACCTGGACAGAATATCATCAACACGTCCTGTTTCTCTACTCCAAAGGAGCCAAGTGGGCATCCAATTTCAATCCTCTGCACAACTATGGATTGAAGTCGACGTGAGTTTGTCAGCAGCTTCAGCAGATCCTTGTAGCATGGCCAATTTCCTCATCACTCATCACAGCCCAGGCCTGATTTTCACTGCTCCAGAATGCAGCCATTCCCCAAAGAGACACATTTCTCACTTTAGGCCTGTGGCACAATTCAGCACAACAAGGTTAACCAACCAGAAGACCCCCCACCCCAGGTACACTTTTTCCATATACTGAGTACCACAGAAGCATAAACTCCGAAGTCTGGAGACATTACTCTAAGTGTAGTTGACTTCACCCCAAATAACTCCAGCAGGAAGATTTTGTTCTTCCTTGGGACAAAACAAGGATTGAGGCAGGGAGGAGCGTCAGGTCCTGGATCATGGTGAAATATCAGAAAGTCACAAGCAGGTGCTGTCTTAGGTGAAGCCCAGCCAGACACAGGAGTTTTGATGTTATATGGTATGAACAGGCTTCCCACTTTATAAAGTGGCAGCAAACTTCTTCCAAAGAGGCTTACAGTGGTTCTCAAGCAAAACAACAGCCAATGTCTGGCCCTAGCCCTCAGCACCCAAGCAACACATGTCCTTTATCCTCCTGTGAGCTCCAAAATGTCTGTGAGCTGAAGGATGACCCATTCTTTAACCTTTGAGAAACCCTAATTTGACAGCAGAAAGGGGAGCGGTTTTCTTTACCTTGCACTCTTCATCCAGCAGGTCCAAGATACCAAGTTTTGCTTCTATAAGGTCAATGCAGGGCTGGTTATCATAGAAGTCTATGAGCGTCCACGGGATTTCTTCCTTCATGTACTCTTCTTGTTCCAGCTTGAACACATGCTGAGATGAGAAGAGCAAAATTACCAACCTGCACCTTGAACACCCCAGGGCCAGCTCCCTTCATTCTTCAATACCATGAAGAGTTTTCCTGCAGCATGTCAGGAAGTCACAGAAACTTTAGACGCTTTGTGCACGTAATGTACATGAGCAGGAGATACACCTGGTGCTAAGAAAAATTCCTCTCCCCTTTGGGACTCCACTGACTAAACAAGGGACCTTCAGTGGATTCACTAGCACGAAGTCAGGCCACATTGACCATGCGTGCCCCAACGGATAATCACCAATCCACAAAGCTTCCTAGGAGAGATATTGCCCTCAGCACCGTAACTGACTCATGAACATCCCTATTGCAGATTCTGATTTTTCTAAAAATAGCAATAATAATAATAATAATAATAATAATAAAAGGTTATTTCTATGGCTTATATATCTCAGACCTATCCGCAGGGAGATAAATTGTCTTTGGCTATTTCTGAGACATTAAGCATATTAAAAAGAAAGATTTTGCAAGTGCACTTCTTTTTCTTCAAAAGATGGCTTTTTAAAATCTCTTCAAACATGTCATCTCTGAGTTCAAATTTATAAGCTTTAGAAGTGATAGTTGGACACATTAAGAAAGATATGCACTGTGCAAACAACCTGTCATTTCCCTTTCATTTTTACAAGCGGTGATCTGATGAATCAGAGATATCTCAAATGTTTATGCCAGGCAGGCGATACTGTTTCAGAGTGCCCCACTCCTCCCGCAGTACTTAGCTGCTCCAGTTTAACAGATTTTCCCTCAAATACTGAAGCTAATAGCAAGTCTTTCCCTGCCTACAACCAGAGCAGAAGATGACCCCTTAATGATTTTGCTTTCAGTCCAGGTAAGTGCTTGTACTTAATAAAAGAATTTGTAGTGTCATGTTAAAAAAGGAGGGTGTCCAGCTGAGCCATGTAATCCAGAATTTCAGTTGTTGTGGTTGAAGCCACATTTAATCAAGAGGTTTTCACTCGTGCTTTATCACAGAAGGAAAATCAGGGCTGAGCACAACCATCTGTCAGCTCCAGCTCGGCTTCGGAATGAAACCATGCAAACCAAAGCTGGCAAACTCCCAACTTACTCAAAAACATCAGTGGTCCTTTGCTTAAACCATTTGTAAATCTGCTTCCAATATCAATTTTATAAAAAAAACAAGCGCCACTTCCAACTTGGTCCAAGTATGCAGTGCACAAGCCTTGCCCATGAGAGATGGTATCGCAAGGACGACGTTTGTGGCCATTAAAGTACAAAGCGGATGTGCAATTGTCTGGCCCCAATGAGTTTTCTAAGTTTCATGGCACATTTCCAAGTCGACCTTACCAAGTTGAACTGCTGCTGGAGCTTTTCGTTAGCATAGTTGATACAAAACTGTTCAAAGCTATTCACTTCAAAAGTTTCAAACCTGCAAAGCAATGAATAAATCAGCATTAAGGGTCACCGCTTATTAAAAAAATCTACTTCACTCTGTGGTGGTGTCATCTATGTGACAGGAAACATCAGTTATTCAGTCTTGTTGAATTCCTTCTATCCCAAGTCTACACTTTACTCCTCGTACCCCGAATTTGTATCTTTCCTTTCCAAAACTCAAGGGATTCACAAAGTCTGTTCTCATAAGCACAAGTCTGATATTTCGTACAGCCATAGCTGCTTGCACATTAGACAGTAGTGTCGTCTGAGACGAGAAACATAACAATCCCTCTTGAGGAAAAATATCATTAAATATTAAGGGCACATATATTCACTGCGAAGGTGATGGCCAATCACTTGCTGCTGTTGTTTAAAAAAAAAAAGATGATATTATTTTTAGTGCAATTTAATAGAGCAGAAAGAAAAATTCATAATTACAGCCTCTGCATTGCATCCTTATTTTACTCCTATTAATTTTAATAATGAGTTTTAAGGCATGGTTGGCAAGGCATAAAACTTTTGACAAATTTCTGTAGGGATTAAACTTATAAAAAAACATGGCCCCTCCATCACTCCACAGTGAGTGGAGTGGCATCTCCACTGCTGCAATAAGTGTACGGTGCTTGGGTTGGGTAAAGGGTGCTCTATTGAGCCCATGGGTGCTACAAGAACAGTCTGAGAGCACCGCACAACTGACGCATCTTTTTTTCTTCTCAAAATCAGTGCTTTTAGCACTTTTTGGTTACCAGTTGGCTGCTACCCAGGTTTTGCAGTTTTTACACTTTTGGAACACACGCTGTAACATACAGAACTGCCAGACACTGGAGGGTCTGGGAAGGGCAGAAACCAAAGACAGGTATTAACCACATATAAGTTATTTTTTTCCCCAGAAAAGGAGCTATTTAAGCTATTCTTCCCAGAAAGGATCTTGAAGGGAGAGACAAAAAAAAAAAAAAAAAGGGAAGTGTTTCTCGAGCACCCAAACGTTGCATTTTCTAATCAGGCACTGAAAGGAGCCAGCTCTGAGGGAGCTGATGCAAACCTGCTGGTTAGGGAACCACTCTTGCGCTGTTCGCTAACTGGGAGAGCAGTTTGTTTTGCCCGTTCTGTTTGCATCCTGGCTCCAAAAAGGTGCTAAGCTAAGGCTTTGGGAAAAGGCCATAAATGGCTATTTTCTCTTAATCACTTCCCAAGCATTCCTCTATATCTTGGTGCAAGAAAACACAACTCGCCCACCCTTCCCCTCACACCGAATCCAGCTCTGTATTTAAGTCCATTAATATCTTTGCACAGTTACTTGCTCCATTTCATCTTTTCTCCTTATTCTACCATGTAACCTGCAGGTCCCAAACCTGCTGAAGTGCCAGGTCTTATACTAAAATATTTAAAGTTCATAAATAAGCTCAGCACGTGGCTGCCCGTTGCTCACACTAGCTTTCATGCTGCAAACAGCAGATGAATGAAAACAAACCGTCCCTGACGAATCCCAAAACGTCTCCAGGAATTTGCTCTTCAAAAAGCTCACAAGGAGCCATGGAATTGCGGGTGCTAAGTGACCCGTGATTCCTTTGCAGTGAGCCCAGCACACCCAAACACACAGCGATTAGGCACCTGCACAAAGTACTGACAGCAGCGTTGGAGTAAACTAGTTTTCATGCAAAGGAACACAGTTCCTTCAATTATTTATTTCTGTTAATAATTTACTCAAGTTACTTGATTATTATTTATTGCAATTCAGCATTATAAGGCTTCAAGGTGCTGCTCCTTGTCCCTCAGATGTGACAACCAGTGATGATTGCTCTGCAAAGCAACAACGTTAACCCCTACACGGAGGTGACCGCACTGCAACTCGCTCTTTAACACTACAACTATGGTGAAGGATGCATGGTCAATAATCACAGCACAGCTTTTACTGCTGCATGCTTTCACTCCCAAAACTAACCTTGGATTACAAGTATCATTGCAATTTTTATTACCAGGCCTGAGCACAGTCTGATTGCGCTTCAGCTCACACCGTGGCACCCGAGGGGGAAGGCTACGTGCTGGCCACCGTGCTTGACGTGACATGCGGAGGAGACCAGCTCCCAGGAGAGATTTTTGTTCCACACTAACAGGTTTTCATGCCCAGCTTAATCTTTCATGAACTGTTCTCAAGTCTCCTTGCACTCACTGCTGAAAGAGTGCATCCCTTTTCCCAATTCGGACATCCACCGGGCTACAGCACCCCAGCTTCTCCATCTCACCCTCCTTTCCACCTTCTAGGGTCTCTGACAACTACCTCAGAGAGGCTGCACACATGCAGAGCTCTCACCCTTCCAAGCCATCCTGCTGGGATCCCAACCCAAATGCAGCTATATTCCTGCCATACTTGGTAAGTTTTCCAGGAAACCTTGATGCGGCTGTTTGACGGGACACTACAACCACCAGCCCAACTACCAGGACTTGCAGAAACCCCATGGGAAGTTGCATGCACAAGCAAGCACCACGGTCTAACCCCAGTCACTGAGTGGGTATTGTAGCTGTAAAAACCTTCTGCAGCTGACCCAGAGCCTCTTAGGCAGGATTTAATTCTGAACTTTAGCTACATTCGATGGCTCTGGCAAGGAGCTGGCACTAGACACGATCTGGGATTGAGAAAGCTCAGAAGCTGCACTAACTCCAGGAGCAGCTCCCAGAGCAGCTGTGGCTGGTCCAGGACACCCCACGTCTCCTAAAACAGGAACAAGGGAGTATCCTGATGTACTGAGGAAACACAGAGAGTCACTACTGCCCCACTTCTCCCTTTTCCTTGCTCCCCAAAGAGGCAAAAAAGATATAGTGTGAACGAGAGGAAAAATCCCCAAAACTGGAGGCCTCTTTCCTTTTCTCCAGCAAAGGAAATGGGAATAGTCGTGTTTATGGGGATAAACAATTCTGACAATGGATGATGCTTCAAGCTTCTTCCATGTCTCATTAAGAAAACGCCTGTTTTCATCTGAGGGCCTGGCACAGGTCTGGCCCCTACTTGCAAGGGGCAAAGTGCCTTTCCCCCCAGGCCATGCCAGAAAGTCTCTGTTTCTGTCATTCTCAGCCCTACCACAGACCATCTGGGACAAGAGCTCAATGTAGACACTTTGGAAGATCAGAGGGCTCTGCTGGAAAGGTGAACCAAATTGAGGAGGTCTCCCCATAGCCACCTAAAGAGTAAGAGCATCCCCACCTATAGATGTCGAGCACGCCGATGAAGGAGTGCTGCTTGACGGTGGTGTGCAGGGCCTTGTTGATGTGCTGCACGATCCAGTCGAAGAGCTGGGCATAGATGTGCTTCGCCAGGGCATCCCGGGCGTCGAATGCCTGCTGCAGGGACATGCTCTTCACGTAGGTCTCAGCCGTGGTGACCAGCTTGCGGTGGCAGAGCCAGTACATCATCTGGCTGTGCTCCACGCCCAGCAAGCTGCAGAAGGTGGTCAGGTGCTCGTCCGTGCTCTGCAAGGGGAACAACAGGACACAAACGTGGCAGGCGCTCTCCAACACTTGCAGGGCGCATCTAAAACCGCTTCCCTTCCCACCGCCGCCATCCAGCCCCACTAGATGTGGGCAAAGAGGTGAGATGGCTCGCACTTAACAACGAGCAGTGATGCTGCATAGGTTTGCTATGCTCCAGCTATATTTATCGTCTCTATCTTCACGGAAGAGTAGGTCTGCATGGTGAGTGCCACCACAAAACACCACTGGTGGCTTTGTTCCCACTTTCTGTCCACTTTGTAGTGACACCATGTGCTTCAGAGGAGGTGCTCCGCTCCCAGAAGCGTTTCCCAAAACCCCTTCCATTTCAGCTTGTGCTATGAGATGACCAGGATGGACAGGATGACAGCCCCCACCGTGTCACTGGCATCTAGCATTTAAAGCCACCGAGGGGCAGGTTTAGCTCTCTGGCATCTTTGCTCTACAACTGCTATTTTCAACACCAAGCAGAAGTAGACTAAGACCAACCAGAGCTGAGCACAAAGCCAGCACGTCATTGTATCCCCTCTCCTACAACGTAACTCCACCACTTTCGGATAACCAAGCTGCAAAGTGGTGTTAAGAGAAGGGGCATAATCAATAAAATCAAAACTCAGCTTAGTTTTCTTCAGTGTATTTTCTTTCCTTATACAACATTAGACAACATCTTCCAAAGTCTACTATGTTAAGAGAGCAGGCACCTTTGGGACAATGAGAAATTAGGCTTCCTTTTGCCACTGTCACACCAAAAGGAAGTTGTTTCCAACTATATATGTATTTGCATGGAAAGGAGATGGGCTTGGAAACAGGGAGAAAAATGCAGTTTCAAAGTCTTCCAGGGCACTTTGTTGCTCTAACACATTTTTGACTGCAGATTCAAAGCCCTCACAGGGTTGATTTAATACCACGCAATTAAACTTGAAGGTAATTAAACAACGTGAACTTCATTGCAGAACTCAACGCTGCCAGAGTGGACAATGTTTCGTATCCACATTGCCAAATATCGAGCAAATTACCCCCAGCATCCAACTAATTGCATGCAGCATTATCTCAAGGGTAACACTAGAAGCGTGTGCCGAACCCATTTTAATATTTTACTTAGGAATAAACCATCTAGTTTGGGAGGCAATGATAATTGATAGGACAGTGTTTGCCACAAAAATTGCCCCTTTTTTTTGTTCCCCTGAACAAACACATGGAAAGTCATCACCAAGGCATCTTTGGTCTTATTTATTCCCAGTAATTAGGTGCAGTACTTAGCAGTCATGCCTTGACCTGCACGGTACTCCTTCGAACACACCACAAACATGACAGCGGCCATCGAGTGTCAATGCCAAGAGAGTTTTGCTTATTTTTCCTTAAATCCCCATTTCCTGATGGACCCAATATGCTGATGGCACTCAAGGATTTGCTAGTTTTCCTGCAGCAAAGGTGGTTGTGGAAAACCAACACCTTTAAGAAAGGCAGAAAAGCTAAAGCAATGCTGGGGCTTAAGGCATTAAGTGACATTTGGGGCTTTTCTTAAAGCGAAGAAAGGATCACGCTGTTTACAGGCAAGTCAGGGATGAGAAACAGGCTGCTGCTTCCCAGGAAGAAGCCAAGCATTCGGGATGTGACTCTTGATGGGTTTCCAACATGAAATAACGGAAAACAGGAGGAAAAGGATTCCCCCTAGGGATACATACCAAGGTCCTGTGAACCAGGAGACATCCAGCCTAGGCTGCACAGGCAGCTTCTCCCACTCTGGCCACCCACCTACCGAGATGCTGCAGGCCTCCCCATCGCGCTCCTCTTGGATTCCCAGGTTGCCCAGGTGCAGAATGGCAGCAATGATCTGGAAGACCGTGCTCTGGTCGGACTCCTTCATTCCTGCGGGAGCAATGGAGAGCCCATCTGCACTGGAGGGCACAACTCATGGCTTTTAAGCCAAACGCTGCAAGGGGGGTTGATTTCTGCTGGAAAATTTTCTAGTTCCAACTTTTCTGCAACACTGTGCAGAAGGGACCGTCAAGGCGACCACAGGAGCTCTTCATATCCACTACTATGTTTTAACCCTTACTAATATCATAGTTGTGAGCACGAGGGGACATAAAACAAAACAGGGCGAGCTCCCAAAACTTACTTGGCTCCTTACTGCCACTGTTAGCAAAATGCTTCTTGCAAGAAGCCTGTGCAGGAGCCCTTACCAAGCAGAGTGAAGGCATGTCTGGTCTTCTCCAGGTCTTCAGCGTCGTCCACACCCTCAATGGACATGTTATCTCCCTGTGACGTGTAGAAGAAGTCTTTGGCACAAGCTGGGGGAGAAGGAACAAGAGCAAGGGCATCAGCGAGGCAGCACAACCTTGACGGGGCATAAAATACGTTCTCTGCCCAAGCATATATATGTATATATATATATATATACACACACACATTTCTATACATACACACAAAAAATGAGTGTGTATACCTATATGTGTATTTAGATGCACGAAGTGTATGCATGGATATATAAATGAAGTTCAGC
>NW_010578166.1:35973-52818 GCF_000705375.1 Tinamus guttatus | reverse complement strand
CCGCGGTGCCCGCGCTGGGCCCGGTTCGGGCCCGGTCGCGTCCTGCCACGACGGGGGACGTGGGAACCAAGGAGACCCCGTGTGCCACGCGAGCTGCAGGGGGGGAGCGCTGTGTGCGCCGTAACTCGCTGCTGTGCCCTAATTTCTCTCTTTTTTTCCCCTAGGAAAAACGTGACGTTTGGGCTCCTGCGGCTTGAAGCACTGTCGCCAGCTCTATCCCTCCTGCTTCTTGGCCCTTTGGAGTGGCCAAGTGAGCTCCCGTGCCACAACCAGCTTCTGCTCCTGGTACGCGCCGCCGCTGGGGACGGTTTGTGTCCCCCGTTGTCACCTGAGCAACCACCAAAATACAGGGTTGGGGCTGTGCTATGGAACAAATGAAACCCGGTGTTGCCCCAGCTCCTGCGGTTCTGCGCTTCCGCCGCAGCCCGCACAGCCCGTAAATGCACCGGCCCTGCCAAAGGTGCTGCTGTTTCTTGTCCCGTTCAACCCGCACTGGCGCCCTGCTGGAAAGGGGATAACGGGATTCTCTTCCCTCGAAGCCGCAGTTCCGAAGCAGCAGCCGACACCTGCTCCCGAGCCCGGAGGAAAGCCGAGCCGGGGCGGCCGGAGCGCGGTGGGGACAGTCCCCTCCGGTGACCTCCCCTGCAAACGCCCGCGCCACCTCGGTGCCAGCACGCTGGCCTCGGGCAGGTTAGGAGGCAGCGATTCGGTTCAGCTTGCGGACTGTGTTTGCTCATTATTTTAGGTTTGAGTCTGCAGAGAAATGGAAAGATGTCATGCTAGTTCTGTCATGACCTGCTTTGTTTTTTCCATCCTGACGGGCTGTGTCACGAGTGCACATGACTACCACGCTTCTGGGTTAAAGCCCCTTCACCCCAGATGTTTCCGCAGTAAATTACGGGCTGTTTTTGCAGAAGCAGAAATTGAGGTCAATATGCAAACAAAAGGCGTACAAACCAGTTTCTGACTTGAGAAAGTTTCTGCGTGTGGATGGGAACGATGCTGGGTTCACAGCTACTTCCAAACAAAAATAATCACCTGTTGCTGTCGGTGGGCACTGCACGCGGGAGGCCTGGGCAGCCTGTGAGCTTGGTTAAGATGTGCTTGGTTCTGCTCCAAGTATTTGCCAGCTCTCAAAATCTTTTTTGTTTCAGCTCCTCACCGTGGTGGGAAGCAGAGCAAGGAGTCTGTTTGAGTCAAGCTGCTGCACTAATTGATATTTGTCAAAAATCATATGCAAAGCAAGTAATTATTGCTAGCTGCAAGGAAATCTGGCACGATATTGCAAGATCTTTTTATGAAATGGGCATTTGCCATCTTAGATACTGTGTCTTGTCCTTACATCTCTCTAAAGGTGCCTTTTACATCTCTCTAAATTGGTGGAGTTTAATAGTAACCATTAGATAAATTGGTCAGTAAAGCCCTTTCCCGTGCACCTTTGTCACCGGCCTGTTCTTTTTGCACCTCTCCAGTCCCCTGGTGGTGTTGGTGACAGTCTCTGCATGGCCAAGGTGGATTATATAAAACAAATCATTTTCTTCTCCAAAACAGAACAAGCTTCCAGGCAAGCCTCTGTGCAGAGGGGATCTGGGATTCTCCTAGCAGATGCATCCTGACTCATCCCTGTTTGCCCCTGCTCCCTCTGGTCTCCAGTGAATTAGCAGTCTCTCTGCAGTGTGTTCTTACAGGTCCCAAGGCTCCCATTCCCCCTTTATGTTCCCATGGCTCTTACATGGTGCAGTAATTTTGTCCCAAATGCTTCTGTGAGATGGTGCAAGCAACACCTATTATGGTTACACCAACATTTTCTCTTGAAAAAGAGGGAGGTGATGAATGGTGAAGAGCAAATTGCTACCGTTTCTTGTCAGTTATTATTATTATTTTTTTTCTCTCCAATATCAGCTCCTCTCATGAGCTGGGAGACTGATGTCATTTTGCTTCCTAAGCGCAAAGGCGAAATACATGGTATTCGTGCCAGCCCCTAATCTTCCCGTAATGCCTTTAATGGTGCCGTTACTCCTTCCAGTTCCTTTTCAGAGGTTTTTCGTTGCCCAAGCGCCCCTGGACGTGGGGCCGGGCCGCGTTCCGGTCCGGCGCGGGCTGCCCCCGCGGAGCTCGGGCGCGGTGTCACCTCGGTCCCAAATGCTTCTGTGAGATGGTGCAGGCAACACCTATTATGGTTACACCAACCTTTTTTGAAAAAGAGGGAGGTGATGAATAGAATGGTGAAGAGCAAACTGCTACTGTTTCTGATCAGTTATTGTAAACATTATTTTTTTTTTTTTAAATCAGCTCCTCTCATGAGCTGGGAAACTGATGTCATTTTGCTTCCTAAGCGCAAAGGCGAAATACATGGTATTCGTGCCAGCCCCTAATCTTCCCGTAATGCCTTTAATGGTGCCGTTACTCCTTCCAGTTCCTTTTCAGAGGTTTTTCGTTGCCCAAGCGCCCCTGGACGTGGGGCCGGGCCGCGTTCCGGTCCGGCGCGGGCTGCCCCCGCGGAGCTCGGGCGCGGTGTCACCTCGACCCTGCGCCGTTTTGCTCTTTCGGAAACGCCGCCGCCAGCCCACAGATCAGCACGTGGGGGGCTGTGTTTGCCCGCTGCTGTTTACGAGGAAAACCAGCTGCGTGGCGTGGGCAGGGCGGCGAGGGCTGCGCTGGCGTTGTCAACCGCTCGCTTGGTGTGACAGCCCTGGAGCAACAGCCTGCGAGGGCGGAGGGCCGAGCAGCTCCCTGCTCCTCAGGGTGTCCTTGCTCCAAGGAAGGTTCACGATGCAAACAGTATCCACGGAAATAAAACTCTGCATCTGAGTGCTGCCGTGCTCAAACCTCCACCTTGCTCTGTGCTTCACCTCGGTGATGAAAAGTGCAGCTTAAGAGCTGAGTCCTGTCCCAAGTATTTCATTTCTCTGATTGCTGGTTACACTCAGCTGGAATGACACCTCAAGTAGCTATTGTTTAATGCCCTAATATTACTGATTACACGAAAACTACTTTATAATTTAAGTTATATTGCCTTTTGGGGCACTGAGACTGCTTATGGAAGGGTCTTTGTCTCCTGTTCTGCTTGGGAAGGGCCTAACACCCTGGGGATCCAGCAATCTAAAGTATAAACATTAATAATACAGTGCATATTATTCAAATGAAGGCTGCTGCTTCTCCTTTGTGGGAATAAACCCCAGGGTAATCGCTGTACCTACTCATCTGTTCCTATAATTGCTTTCTGCAGAATCACTTCGCTCGCAGGATGCTGCTCTCCGTGCTGTGGCCCCGCGCGCACTGGCCCGTCCGCTGCCTCCTCCGTGACCCTCAGTGTCACCCACGGTGGCTCCTTGGGCACAAGAGGGCTGGCTGTGCCCGCAGGGGCCTGCAAACCACGTGGACGGCCTGTAGTGTCACCCCTGTTTTCACCAGGGCTTTGGCTTTTGGTGATAAAATTGCCATCGTGGACCAGAATGGTGAGCACACGTACAGGGACCTTTACAGCCGGAGCCTGCGCTTGTCCCAGGAGATCTGTAGAGTCCTCAAGTGCTCCGACAGGGACTTGAAGGAAGAGAGGATCTCGTTTTTGTGTCCCAATGACTCCTCGTACGTGGTTGCCCAGTGGGCCTCGTGGATGAGCGGGGCCATAGCAGTGCCCCTGTACAAGAAGCACCCTGCGCAGGAGCTGGAGTATGTGATCCAGGACTCGCAGAGCGCTCTGCTCCTCGTGGCAGAGGAATACCTGGAGAAAATGGCCCCTAGTGCTGCCAAGCTGGGAGTGCCGGTTTTGCCGCTCCTTAGATCTCGGAGCGATGGATCCGCAAGCCGCGGAGAGCTGGAAGAGCTGCCCTTACCCAGCTCCGCGTGGAGAGGCAGAGGGGCCATGATCATCTACACCAGCGGGACAACAGGGAGGCCCAAGGGTGTCCTCAGCACCCACGAGAACGTGCAGGCCGTGGTGAGTGACAGAGACCTCGACCCTCGCAGGGGACCTGGGGCTGTGTAGCCAACGCGCTTCAACACGGAGCTCTGCACGGAGCTGTGGGCTGTGCTGTGGAAATCCTGCACGCTCCGAGGGTGAACACAAAACTGGGAAGCACTGGGCGCTCTGCACCTCATGCAGCACTGCTGCTGCTTTACTGCAGCTAGTGGCAGGTGGGCCCTTCTGCCTGGTTCCCTGGAAAGCAGAAAGGATGGGAGCTGTTGGGAAAAAAAGCCTGTTTTTGCAGTTTGCTGTCCCTCACTGCGCCTAGGAAAGTACCTTTGCCCCTCGTTGGAGGAGCCCAGCGCAGTGCTGTGCTGTGTGAAGTCTGTGCATTATTTAGCTATATATCCCCAAGGCAAAAAATCCATTAGCTCTCTGAGCCAAAAGGAATTAAAAGTTTGAAGGAGCCTGCTGACTACCTCACCAGCTTGTTATCACTGCTTGCAACTGATAGACTCGTGCCAGTAGGGAAAAAGGGCCGGGAATGCCGCGAGCCTCGTGGTCGTGTCCCAGAGCTCGCATAGTCCTCGATGCTCAGATCCTGCAGTGACAGGAGTGTATGGAAACTTTGATGGACAGAACCAGGGCTTGGCTATATTAGGCAAAGAATCTGTTCCCTCCCAGACACGCTGATAATTTGGGAGGCAGCCTGAACAGTGATTGTCTTCCGTGCTGCAGAAAGCCCAAAACCTCCCCCCGGTACCGCGGAAGAGGGAAGAGAGCTGTGAATGATGTGATTGGATTCCACTGTTCAAATACTTGTTTATTTTTAGGCAACTGAAAATAAGTTATCTGATTGTTAAGTTGGGGTCTGAAGGCCATTGTGCCAACCAAAAGCCTAAGGTCTAATACTTCAGATAATTAGCCTGTCATAGCAGCGTGTTTTAGAGATTCAATATATTAATATATTTCTTCACTAACATAGAGCCTATTTTGTTTCCGTGGGACATTATTTTCCTGTTCCCACACTAGCCATCCCTTGTGGATGCTAAGAAGCCAATGTCTGCAGCATACAGACTACATCAATATAGTTTCTGGAAAAAAAAAATGCCCTTTTTGATTACTATTTCGGCCAGCTTTGGTTGAGCAGAAACAGGCTAATAATTTTGTATGTCCTATTTAAAACCATTATTGACTCCTTATTTCTCAGTAACAAGGAAGGACTCGAAAATGTATCGAAACACATATAGAAAAGAGGCAGAGGATGTTCCTGCTGCATTCTGATTTTTATGGTGGGAATTTTGCTCCTGCTGGGCCTCAAGGAAAGGCCTCAGGGCCCCGTGGAGGCTCGAGGTTTCTGCCGTCGGTCCTTTCTGCTGGAGGATCTTGGCTTTGGATCCGCTGGGCTTTTCCAGCAGCCAGAGGCTTTGCTGTAGCTCTTATGCTGAATTATGTGTTTTCTCCTGCAGACAACAGGGCTGGTTGACAAGTGGGAGTGGAAGAAGGAAGATGTTATTCTGCACGTGCTGCCTTTACATCATGTCCATGGGGTGATCAATAAGCTGCTCTGTCCTCTCTGGGTGGGAGCGACATGCATCATGTTACCCGAATTCAGTGCACAGATGGTAAGCCTGGAGGGATCGCGCGTTGCCTTTGAAACGGAGCGGCAAGACCCCATGCATTGTAATTAGAGCAACTTTGGAAATAAGTTCTTAAACAATTTCAGCCTCTTTAGCTACTGGCTGCATGCGGTTTGCAAACTGCCTGTTAAAAACACTTTCAATTGGACACTCAGTCTGGGGTAAACGTGTTCTCCTCAGCGTTACTGCTTGTTTGAGTATCACACAGCTAATGGCAATGCTGTGCTGCCCCTCCTAGCTGTGTTGGGGGTCTCTGGTTGGAGGTGGGTCCTTCCAAGCACCCACTAGCAGCATCTGCACGCAGAGTAAGGGTGGTTGTTTTTCTAGCACCAAGAAGGGGTGGAGGCACTGCTTTTTCCCTGCCCTGCTGGCAATGCTCTGCCTGCAGCTATACTGTTTGTCTGATACTTTCATTTTGGTAATTTGTGTTTCCCTCGTATTCTCTCCTCGATGTTTTGTGCTCTATCACTTGCTAGCGTATGGACCTGAGGGTTTCTTGTAATCCAGGTAAGGGCAATACTAATGCCTAGCACTTAAACAGCTATGTAGCTTTTCATCTGCAGAGATACAAGTGTAAACAGATCTGTCGATTTAGCTTCAGCAGCTTGAGTGACAGCTTGCAAATTGAGGCTTTTTGCAACTTTGCAGTAGAGGTGGCAGGAGGGAGATCTTACTTGAGTGTGGTAGAGTCTTGTTTTCCAGTAGAGACAGGAAACCCCAGTCCTGGTGCCCTGTTTCTCTTTTGCTGCTCTCCTTTTTGTGTCTTGCCCTGGTAGCAGGCAACTGACCTAAAGAGAGGAAGAAACAGGGCAACGAACAGTAAGGCAAAATAATTTCTACGGCTGCTGGCCCCTGGGATCCAGCCCTGTTCATCTGTGTGTCTCGATGTCACGGGCAGTGTGAGAGACACTGGAATTTGGTGTAACTCGTGCTGTCTCCTTTGTGCTGAACAGTTAAGGGAGCAATTGGGCTTTCAGGTGCCGGTGCCAGCGCCTATCCAGGAGGGAGGTGTGCTCTGTGCTGCAGAACACCCTGCAAAGTGGAAGGAGCCTGCCAGGCCCGTGCTCTGGGACAGAGCAGGCTATTTTACTTGCTCATATTTCTTCACACACTGTACAGCCTTTTCAGGCCTGGAGGACAAAGTGCAAATGTGTAGGATACACCCAACAGCCTGCGGCTGTGCTCCAGAGGCGAGGGAGAGCCTGGGCTCCAGCGGGAGCGATCCCGGAACGCTGTGATTCTTCTCCGGGAAGCAAGCACAGAAAGTGCACGCTTCCCTTCTCACTGGCACCTGAAAACCCGCTTGCTCCCTGGGCACTGATCCCACTGAGGGCACCGGATCCCAGCGGGACAGCTCTGCATTCGCGTTGCCAGAGCAAATGGAGAGGATGTGGTTGCAGGGAGGGACAGCAGGCTCCCCGGGCAGCCCCGGCCGCTACCGCTCTCCTGTTGCTGCCCAATTTTGGAGTATCACCCCAAAAACCTCCATGCTGTCCTTGCAGCTCTGGGTGCACCTGGGCTCCGTGCGCTGGCCCTGCCGGTGCCCGCGGGCAGCGCTGGCTGCTGCGGGAGGCAGGAGAGCACCCGGAGGGCCGGGAAGCCCAGCCGGGCCCTCGGGAGGGCGCGGGTGATTGATCGTCCCTTTTACCCTTGTGTTTTTCCGTGCTCTCTCCCGACATCTGCAAATCAATGAGCTGGCGTTGAAGGATGGTTCGGGTGCCGGCAGCGGGATGCTCAGCCTGCCTTCTCTGATCAAAGCTCTCCGCAGGGCTTGACAGCCAAGGGCAAGTGAGGACAGTGCTGCGGGGCATCCTCTTGACCCTGGCGCTTGAACTTGGGCAGGGAGGTGGTGGCAAGCGTGCCTGGTGAGCGAGCTTCCTTCCGGGGCCTCTCAGGTGCTTTTGGGCTCTGAAGGACGTCATTTGCTCTTCTATTTTTCTTATTCCTTTTATTTTTCCGAGGGCCTCCCCTGGGAGCTGAAAGTGGTTTGATCGACACTACAAAGAAAGCACATGAGGGTAAATAAGGCTTTCTTGTGGAGTTTAATGCAAGCTGCCTTTCAGTTCCAGTCTATTTTCAGCAGCTGTTTACAAAATGCCCTTTGCTACTGAAATCAGCTTTCAGAAAAGCAGTGGAGTTTCGGCGGAGGATTTTGCAAAAGCAGCCTAAGTTTTGCTGTGTGCTTTTTCTCTTCGTTGCACCTTGAGAAAGCAGCCAATTATAGTGTGATGTAAAGAAACCCGAATGGCAGCTAAAACACTTGACAGGCTGATCAAAACAAGGCTAGGAACTTACTCTCAACCTGCTGCAGACATATTTAGCCCTGAGTGATACTGGCATGGGTTCAAGAGAAACCGCAGCAGCATGCCCAATGTGTGTTTGGTTTCTAATCACTAACACTTCATTATACAAAATAAATACTTTATTATTACAGTGTTTATTAAATTACATAATTTGTGGTGTGCCTTATAGTTGTGGATACAGATGCCAGTCTGGTTTAGTTGGTAGTAAAGGTGCTCTGTGATGCTCAAGCCCCTGACCAAGGCCCTCTTGTCATTCCCTGCGGTGCAATGTTAGGAGGTGACAACTTTCAGACCCTTCTGTCTGGTTTTGGTGGCCGTCCAATGAAAGGTTAAAAATCAGGGCTGTGGAATAACCCCAGTGTCCTGACCAGCATCCACTCTCTTACTAAAACAGCATCTGATGTCCAGAGCTGCATGCGGGCTATTGCTGAGGCCACAAGGGCTCATTAAAGTGTATGGAGATGCCTCAAGCATGAAAGTTGCTGCAGAAAATCAGATTCTTTTTATTAAATGAGGGCATCCGTTACTTTGCACTAGCTACTGTACATGCTATAATTCACTTTATAGCACCATCTGTCTTGCTTAAGCTTTTTGTAGCATCTTTTCATTGTAAGTTATTAAAGAATATGGCTGCATCTATTAATCACTTATTAGGAAAGGGCTGATAAACAGACCCTTTATCTGCAGCGTTGTCCACTCCTGTGTGTCTGGTCCGAGTCCTTGGGCAGCTCCCTGGGGCGCAGCCTGTCTCCTCTCACAGCCCTTCTCAGGCTGCTGCCCGACCTCCTGCCTGGAGCTGTGGAAATCAGCACCCGGAGCTTGGGAATGACAGCTCTCCTTGCGGGACAAGACCTGCCGGTGCTGCTGAGAGCGGGAGGGAGAGCAGGAAACTTGAATGCTGTCCATCCCAGCAGCCGTGGGGGCAAGGGCAGCTCTGACGTTGTTTTCTTGGGAAAGCTGGGAGCTGTGAAGGCAGGAATCTCCTTTGGAGCTGGAGGAAGCTGCAGCCTCAGCTCCCCATGTGATGGTCCTGTTGTAGTTTCCTTCCATCTCAATGTGCTTCTGCAGCCGCGCTGTCTCTTTCCCAGTAACTTCTGCACCCAGCAGACACCAAGACGTCTCATTCTGAGCTTGAACAACTGGGACAGCTTGTTCTTCCCTGGATTGCCTCTGATCCTGTCCGAGCTGCTAAAGGCAAAAATGATCTAATGGCAAAAGGCTCCGTGTCTGCTGCTTGCAGTGATAAATGTGAGCCCAGATCCCAGCAGGCCTCTCAGCCTCAAGTGGAGGGTAAGATAAAAGTTCTGCAGAAACACGAAGGGAGAAGCTCGCCGCAAATGAGCGGTGGAGGGTTTGATAGAAGTCTAAACTCTGTGTGACCCAGCTGTGGTGTGTGCTGCCCGCTCGGCTCTGCCGGGCCGTGGCGTGGTGCCCGCGGGACGACAGCGACGCCTGGCCCTCGCAACCGCTTTGATGATAAATATGCTGAAATGTACATGTATTACGCCAAACTCCCCAAAGAAGCAGCTGTGTTGGTGCCAGCAGTGCTGGATGTCTGACTTAAGGTGCCTCCGAGGATCCAGCCCTCTAAAATCATACTCAGTTTGGCAATGTCACACACAAAGCCATCAAAATCATTAATCTTTGCTGTGGGTTGGGGCCCTTGTTTCTTGGTGTTTGTTTTGAGGAGAAGTACGAGTGCAGGGAGCCGCTGTGTGACTTGGTGTCAATTCCCTGGGCATGCAGCAAGCGTGCCCTGGCTCCGGGCAGCTTCTGCACGTGCTGGGAGGCCCTTGCAGCCCTGGCGCTCGTGGGGTTTCACGCAAGCCCACGGTCACTGCTGCTCTGGGAGGTTGTCCCGCTGCTTCCCGTGAATTCCCGCTTCCTCCTCCGGCCCGGGAACCTGTGCTGTGCCTCTTTGCAAGCAGTTTGTCCCCGTTGCTGCTTTATCTGTGCTAACCAGGTGAATGCTGCATGCTGCCGTGTTTCTCGCCTTTGCTTGGCCATGCAGGGAGATCCCACAATAGCCGTGTTGCCTCTGGGAAAGAGAAGCAGGCGCTGCAGTATCCATCCTCTCCCCTGCTTGTGCTCCCTTGTCAGCATCAGTCTGAGGGGCTTTATTAGTCTATGCTTAAAATAAAAGCACCCCTGAGCGTGCGAGGCTGTGAACTGTAGTGCTAGGCTGGTGCCCTCGGTGTGCTGGGGATTGCGGGTCCCATCCAGTTTCAGCTGGAGAAAGACAATTCTCTTTTCATCTGCTAATCGGAGGCTTCAGAGGAGTAATTTTATTTCCGACTCAAAGGGAAGCCGGTGGAGGGAGGAGCAGGTCACTAGTGAATGGATTATGTTTGATCACTTCGCGCAGACCTGGCTTTAAAAAGTTACAGTTTTTCTTCACGTCTCCCCAGATCTGCCGTCTGTCCTCAGCATCTGTTATGGAGTAATGTCTTTTGATGTGTGTGGGGAAAAATAAGAAATGGAACCAGAGCCTGTCATATTTACTTATATTACTGGGTCCCAGGGAAAGCACTTGCTCCTTTCAGTATGCCTACAGCATAGTCAGGGTTTAAAAGCTTCAGACTGGAATGCAGAGGGGCCATCAAACTGCACTGATGAATAAATGATTAAAACCAGAGTCATGCGGAGCGCAAACAGTTTGGGGTTATAACAAACATGCGATGAAGCCACCAAGGGCCCAATTTCCCTTTGAAGACAAGAATATTTCTTTCCTGCAAACTGCTCGTGAGCAGCCTGGGTCGAAGCAACCATCGACGGTTCGACTGTCAGGAGAAGGCAGAGCTCCCCTTGCTGCTCTGCCGCCCTCTCTCCTGTCTTCCCTTCAATCAGGGGGAAAAAAATATGTGCCAGGCGTGTCTGTGCCTGTAGAATTAAGGAGAGCCTTTTACCTTTGGCACGGGGCAGCTGTGGATCCGCGCTGGACGGAGCCGCTGCTCTCGGGATGTCTGGAAATCGGGAGCGTCGCTTCCTCGCAAAAATATGTGCCAGGCGTGTCTGTGCCCATAATTAAGGAGAGCCTTTTACCTTCGGCACGGGGCAGCTGCGGATCCGCGCTGGACGGAGCTGCTGCTCTCGGGATGTCTGGAAATTGGGCACGTCGCTTCCTCGTGGGCAGCGCTACCCGCGCGCAGGGATCGATGCCAAACCCAGAGCTGCCTCGCACATCCAAAGGGGAGTGAAGGGATGGTTTAACCTTGCATTAGTGGAATTGTTACTTATGAAAAGGCTTAAAAAAATTCAATAACAGCTGAAAATGATACAACAATTTTAGACTGGCTTTGAAGAGCAGTGCTGCTGTATTTGTCAATAGATGCAGCAGGGCATGTTGCCTGCTACCTGTTTTGGTTTGATGGGAAAACTCATGATGCTGGTCACTTTCCTTGCAGCTTTTGGGTGTTTTTGCCTTCATCTCTTCCAAATGCTTCTGAGGTCCCTGTATCAGGTGCAGTGTGGCTGGATGCAGTGCACAAGTGCTTGTTGCCTTCTCCCTTCCTTCTTTCTGCTGTGCTAGATGCCCAGATACTGGCAACTTCAGGGGGTTTTGTCTAGTTTACAGCATGTGCTTCTGCCATGAGGTCTCTGTAAGGAATAAAAGTCGGTGGCTTTTCTAGTCTGCGTTTGTGTCCTTTCCCTCCAGAGCAGATCTGGATGCCATGGAAAGGTTGTCACATGGAAAAGCATTTTATTAGAGCAGCTTGCACGTTCATCCATCCCCATTTCATCCTGCCATCCGTATGCTGTAAGAACTAGGTGGGGAAGTCCTGTGGCTTTGTCAGACTCGGGGTGTTTTATTGCCTCTGGTGCTTTGATTTTCTCTGTTTTTTAAAGTTTCTAAATTTTACCTACCGAGGGCAAAACACCACCTGAGGTATCAGGAGGGCAAAATAAAAATGGAACGTGTCCCCCCTCGGCGGCTCTTGTCCCCGCTCCGAGCAGCTGCCCATCCTCAGGACGGGGCCAGGACGAGGCGGGCTGACCCGGGAGAGCCGCTCCGTGGCCGCCGCTCGCGGTGGAAAGGCTTTTTATTTAACGCAGGAGCCGAGCAGAGGGGATTCCGTGGCGCAGGAGGGAGCTGCTGCGTGTTGGAGCGGTGTTTTTGTGTTTTAAATCAATGCACGGACAGGCAGTCCCGAGGCTGCCCGTGTTCCCCGCTGCTGCTCTGGGCTCCCGGTGGCGAGTCGCGCAGCGAGGAGCCGGTGGTCCCCAGGCATCTGTCTCGCGGAGTCTTTTGGCACGGTTGTGATCCCTGCTTGCTCACCTGCCCAAGGTGACGGCTCCCAGGAGCGCCGAGCGGAGAGGAAGAGGCCCTGGTTGGCTCCTGGGTTTGGAGATATCCTTCTCCGTGCAGCTGCCTCGGATGGGAAGGGTACAGAAGGGTGGGAAAGATGCGCAGCTCCCGGCTCGGGCTCTTTGCAGAGCGCTGCAGCAACAAGGCACAGCCAGAGCGCCGTTTCCTTGGCACGGGGCATCACGTTCCCTCTCTGGGAATGTTTTCCTGGGAGACTGTCCTTCCTCTGCTATCCCCATGGCTGAGGGCTCCTTAGAGCACCCGTGTCCCAGCTCCCACGGGGCTGAAGGGAGGTTGAGGCCCTCTCTGGCCAGTGAATCTCCGACTCGGGCGTTTATCCCATTCGGTCGAGGGCCCGGAGGCAGCAGACGCTCCCTTCTGCTCAGGGGGACGGTGCCTTTGTTGGATGTGTCCTGCTATATTAAGAATAACAACGTGGTGCGTATTTTTTTGTTTGTTTTAAGAGCTGATTGTTCTGGAGCAGTGAAGTGAGAGACACGGGGAGAGGGAGGGAGCGGCGCGGAGAGGAGGTGCTGGCGCGGTGAAGTAGAAAGTAATGAAATTGAGCCAGCGAGAGAGGGCTGAGGGGAAAGGAGCAGACTCACCAGCATGCAGGGTGACAGCATGAAGGAGAATCACTTGTTCACCTTCAATCAATTCCTGCTTTTTCTTCCCCCCATTGCACACGCCTGTGTGCAGCTGAGCGTGCACCGGGAGGCAGGGCAGAGGAGGCTGCGTTGTCAGGAGCTGTTAGGAAATACATTTGTCAGCAACGGGGCAGGAACCAGGGAGAAAGGAAGGAGGTGGCCGTCACCAAAGCCGTAGCTTTTTATTTATTGATGGATTCGTTTCATTCCTGTGCTGGGGAGTGCTCACCTAGGGGCAAGAGTGACAGAGTGTGGAAGAAGTGGGTCCAATTTCAATATTTATGCAGCCTTCCCACTGCTAAATGCTCCCAGGTGGAGCTGTTCAGCCAGTTCAGCAGCCCTGGGGTCACCCGCACTTCATTCCCCTCCAGTAGATCCAGCTCCTGGAATTTGACCCAATTTGTTGTTCCCACAGGTTAATAGGAACTGCAGCTCAAGGAGCTTCTGTCCTGCAGGGACCATTTCTTCTGGAGCAGTGTGGTTAGTGAACAGGCTCTCCAAGGTAGCTGCTCTGTCTCTTGGCCTGTGGCTGCACATGGGGGACACATCTCCATGTGCCCTGTCCGTTGCAATAGTCTCACAATTGGAGTTCATAATTCCTCTTCTTCCCACCTCTCCTACCATTCCTGTTAGCAGCGTTTCTGCCTCGAGCATTCAGTCCATCAGCTCTAACCCGTGTACCATGGGGAAGGCCTCCGTGCTTGGAAAAGCTGATGACTTTGTGGGGCATCCGAGTGGCTGCGTGTGCTAAAGGAACTGCTTGGAGGGGGATTCGTTGCTGAACGGTTGGTGATCCTTTGCTGGGATCGGAGTTGAATACTGTGTTCAATAGCGTGATGGGAGGTGGGAGTCCTGGATGTGGAGCAGTTGCATCCGACCGGCTTCCAGCAGCTCATCCTTTCCATCACCCGTAGATAGCGTTACGGATCCGAGGTTGGTTGGTTCGTGCTGAGCCCTGCGTGGCTCTGCTTTGGCCCTGCTCAGCCTCCCGTGGCACGGTGCTGGGGAGCAGTGGTGGGGCTGCCTGTCCCTTGGAGCCCCTGCTTGGGAACCCGCTCAAAGGTGTTGAGCACTCACGCTGGTAACGTTAAGGATCACTTCCTCCTACACTTGGTATTGAAGTATATTTTTATACATGTATATATTTTTAAATGTATGTATTTCCCCATCTCTAGGTTTGGAAGAAGTTCTTAAACTCCCAAGAGCCTCGTGTCAATGTCTTCATGGCAGTACCCACTATTTATGCCAAACTGATTGAGTATTATGACAAACATTTCTCTCAACCACAAGTCCAGGATTTTGTGCGTGCCTATTGCCAGGACAACATCAGGTAGGTGGGAGATGCCCTTCTTCAGCACTGAAGGACAAGGTGGCTGCTGGTGGCTCCCTGTTCCCCCAGGGGCTCTGCTGAGTTCTCTTAGCTTTACCTCTTCACAGTGCCAGGTAGTTTAACGTGTTTTAGCATCTCTAGCTGACAGGAGCCAGGGTGACGTTATTTAATTATGAGCCACTCTTGCATGGTAGAGCCAGAAGGGGTCTGCATGCTTGCTGTGTGTGCTGCCCTGCATAACACAAGGCTGAAGACTTCATCGTGCAGCCCAAGCTTGTGCTGCAGCATCTCTTTTAGGGGGCTGTCCCATCTTGACTTGGAAACCATAACACACAGGGAATCTGTTATATATGATGGGCATGCCTGACACTGGTTAAAAGGCTTTTGGAGCCTCTGTTTTAAGGTTTTATATAAGAGCAGACTTTATGCACCGTGCATTAGAATGCAAATTCTCTGGAGCAAAAGTGGTCTTGGATGTTTTCTTACGTGGGGTTTCCTTGTGCAGGTTAATGGTGTCAGGCTCAGCCGCCCTGCCTGTGCCTGTCCTGGAGAAGTGGAAGAACATCACTGGGCACACATTGCTGGAGAGGTACGGGATGACTGAGATTGGGATGGCACTTTCTAACCCTTTGCATGGAGACCGTGTGCCAGGTAGGACTTTCTAGGAGATGAGCCCTGTTTGGAGGTGTTTTGCTCTGAGATATTCTTGGTTTTTTCTCTTCAGAATATCTGTCCACAGTTTGTTGTGATAGAAGAGCAGGCTCGTGTAGGAATACTGATCCCACTAGGGAGTTTGGCATATCTGAGTGAGCCTGAAAGAGGTCATGAGTTTGTAGAAGAGGCAGGTGGGTTTCCCTTCACTTACTGGCCATGGTGCATTGGCAAAGCTGTGTGTGCAGAGCTTGCAGTGGCCCACAGCCCGACCTGCCCAGCCAGACCAGTTCTGTCCAGGAGGCAGAGTCTGTCCTGGGTGCTATTGCCAAAGTCTTAGCACAAATGCTGTGGTGGGACTTGCATCTACAGCTCCTGCTTTGTGAAAATTATTTGTGTGTGTGGTGTTGGCACTGGATTCTCCACAGAGCAGTAGTGCCAAGCCAGCCACAGAATATTTGGGGTTGGAAGGGACCTCTGATGGTCTTCTGGTCCAACTTTCCTGCTCAAGAAGGGTCAGCTAAAGCAGGTTGCCCAGGGCTCTGTCCTGTTGGGTTTTGAGTATCTGCAAGGATGAGCAGCACTGAGAAGAGCCTGGCTCTATCCCCTTTACCCCTTCCCAATCAATATTTACACCGATAAGATCCCCCCTGAGCCTTCTCTTCTCCAGGCTAAACAGTTCCAGCTTTCCCAGCTTCTCCTCATATGAGAGATATTCCAGGCCCGTAATCATCTTTGTGGTCCTTCAGTCAATACTGAACATTTAAAATAGGTTGTCTGCTCACTCTTATTTTAGTGCAAGTTTCTTGACTCTTCAGAAACTGGAAATTGTCACACCTCCTTGTACATTCTGGCTCTGTTCTCTCCTTACATTCCCCCACTTCTTTCAGCTACACTTTGTGACTCCTCAATATCTGTAATTTTATATAACCTAGAAAGAAATCGATCTAAAACATTAAAAATATAGAATGTCCCCACCCTCTCACTGGTGCAGAACGTGGCCATCTGTCTGCCGAGCAGCCCAGCCCACCACTATGCCACCTTCTCCTCCCCACATGCTGTCCACACACACGTGGCACCATATGCATCATTTTGGTCTCCAGTATCTTATGGGGCCATCGTTGCTGGGGACTTTCTGTGCATTATAGCTTGCCAGAGCACCTCGATCCCACAGGATGGAGAAGCTGTTCCAAGGAAGGGATTGTACAGGGTGTGGAGAAGCCACAGCTCCCTCTGGCACTGCCTGCTGCACCTAAAAGAGCTATAGGGCGGCACAAGATGCACGCTCCAGGACACAAACTTTTGCAGGGTAACCGTGCTTCCCCCTCCAGGACTCAGCCAGGATTCCTTTTCCCTCTAAATCCCATCTGTGGAGGCTGGATAAGAAAGCAGGCAGGATATCTAGACTCCTACCTGCATGAACCAGAGCTTTCCACGAGCCCTTTGGTGCAATCTGAGATCATTTAACTGTCATTATGGCCTGGTACAGCTTTTCCTTCACCTTCAGTAGTGGAAATGTGTGGAGTATTTAGGAATGTCATAGGAGACATGGGCAAAAAGGAAACAGGACTAAAAGTAAAATGGGAAAGAAGGAGAAATTAGCAGCAGAGAAGGCAAATCCTCTTGCAGAGCTGGGTGACGGGCGCTCCAAAGAGAGGCCACGAGGAGCCTCTGGAGTACTGGGAGAGCCGGGAACAACCGGAGGGACGGAGGGACGGAGGGTGACAGCTGACTGACGGACTGTCCCTGTCCCCGCCATCCTGGGGGGGTGCTGGAGCCCTGGGAAGGGACGGAGGGGCGACTCAGAGGTGTGGAGCAGCTAGAGACCGCACGGAAAGGAGGCCGTAATTTAATAGGCCTGATTAATTTATTTAGGGAAGTGTCAGTTGGGAAGCAGATGGGTGAAGCTGAGGCATAATTTACTTGAGCGGTGAAAAAGCTTTTGATAGAGTACCCCATTAGAGGCTGGGATGTAAGGTCACAGGTACAACAGAGTGTGGGGTGTGAAGGAGTCAACGGAGAAACGCGGTAATTGGTTGGGAACGGAGTGGGAGCCGGGGC
>NW_010578166.1:13796-24037 GCF_000705375.1 Tinamus guttatus | reverse complement strand
GCCGCAGCCTTGGTTCCCCCGGCGTGGGGCCAAGCAGTGGATTCCTCCCTGCTCCCATCGGAGCCACTTTGGGTCTGTAGCCCTGTTTGGTGTCTTTGCTCATGCCAGCAGAGCCAGACCCGCCTGGGCGCTTGGCAAGATCCCGGTCTGCTGTTGGGAAGCACGGGATGAAAGCGGCTCCCTGCCCACGCCGGCGCTGGCGTTGGCTTCTACTCGGATGTTGAACCTCACGCATGGATCCTCCCAACACGGGTTGCTCCTGCGCACACTCAGTTCGCCCTCCTGCCTTCCCATGATGAACCCCTTGGCCCCACATGGTGCTGAGGAGCCCTGTGCACCGCGGGGAGCCGGGAGAGCCGGAGGAACCGAAGCGTCCGCGGGTCACGCCGGGCCTCGACGTGCGCTCGCTCGCTTTTAAGTGAGGCTCATGAAGAGCAAACCCAAGGTGGGCACTGATGGAATCCGTGCCTGGTGCCGTGCATGCCCCGAGCTCCGCGTCGGAGCGGGCGCGCGCGTCGGGAGCCGCGCTAATGAACGGAGCGCAGGGAGCGGGGAGATGTGCTGACATCTCGCCTCGTTTATTATCTTCTGAAGCCTGCAAACAAGAGAGATGAGAACAGCAGAGCGGAGAGCTGTTGGCATTTCTGGAAGAGTGTTACACTTCTAATTTATGGTGTTAATATAGATCAAGAAGTTCCGAGTCCGTGGAATAACTGCAGGGAGGACTGACCTTTTCCAAACTTGGGTTGTTTTCTGTGGTTCTTTTGGGATCATCTGGAGTTAATCAGTCTGGTAACTTTTGAAAATCAGTTTTGCCTAAAAATATATATATATTCACTTTTGTTTTCAGTGGAACAGCATTTGCTCTGAGGGTTGGCTGTTTTTGAAAGTAAGTTTCAGTGTTCCAGCTCCATCATGCACCAGCCTCACTTTTAAATTTATAACCTTCCAAAATGAAAAGTAAATTGATTGTGTTATTCCCAGCCCTTTTATAAAAGTTAACATTGCAAAAACAGATGTGAAATGTGGCCTTGTAGATTACAGTCTAGGCTTGGGAGTTTTTTGTTTTGTTTTTCTTTTTCTTGCTTTCTCTGTGCTATGTCCCCGAGGAGCAGAAATCTGCCTTTTTCCAGCAGGAGGAAAATTGTTCTGTGTCTAAATTGCCTCCTGCTTGCCTTCTGCAGGATGCTGCAGGACACAGAGCTCATAGGAAAGATAATGCTTTTGCAAAAACATGCAACTTAGCAGGGAATTTTTAATTATGAATGTGCATGAGAGATCAGATTGCCTGGGAATTCAGTAACGCACCAGCAAGCCTCACACCTCTAGGACATCCGTTCAAACATGACCCAGAGAGACGGTGATTAAAAGGTGCTATCGAGCAGACGATGAGTCTCCAGCCTCCGTTGAGGAGGAAGGGGAATGTGTCCTGCGCTGCGGCCAGAGCCTGGGTTCTGCCTGATCCAGTCCTGGAAAAGCAGAGCCTGAGCAGACCTAGAGCTCCCATGATCTTCCTGAGAGCAGAAACTTCCATGAAGCCCCAAGAATTCCGCGTATGCGAGGAAGGGGTGTTGTGAGGGGCAAGGACCCGGCTGCAAGTGCTGTAGGTGGATGAGCTTTGGCAGATCCCGGGGTAAGCGTGGGCAGGGAGCCGCACTCCTACCCACTCCCATTGACTTGGCTGAACGGGGTAAATGACAGGGAAAACGCATTTTACATAAAATGCAGGCTCAAAAAGCCGAGTTCCCTGGACAAACCTCATTCACAGGTTGCCAGGACTGAGCTGAGCGGGCAGAAGCAGCCACTGCGACGGAAGCAGCCACCAAGCTTTGGTGGTGACGGTCCCCTAAAGCTCCTCAGACCCAGCACCGCCTCTCCCTGCTGCAGCAAGTGGCTGGTGGCCCCTGTGCCTGCTGGCACGTGCCGAGGCTGCTCCGCGGGCACATCCTGGGGCTCTGCGCAGGGCACGAGCGGGACAGAGCGCTCCCCAGGTCTGCTACGTTATTTCCCATGCTCTGGTAGTTAAGACAAGTTATTGCTCTGTGAAAACGGCTAAAAGAGCCCTGGTGCCTCTGTAAACCTGATAAGTACAAACCGCTGTTTTCTATTAGGTGCTTAAAAGGCCAGATTGCTTAATTATTTTGATCACAGTAGTCACTTATTTGCAAGGTGGGGAAAAGTGCCAAGCATTTTAAGCTGAGCAATGCAGAACTGCCTGTGGCAGAGGAGTCAGAATTGCAGAGGCCTTTTCTTTGCCTCCCACACGTAGCGATCTTCCTTTTCTTGGTGCATGGGTGAAGACACACGGCCTTTGGAAGCTGCCCAGGTTTGAGCTCCGGGTCCGGGCGGTCGGAGAGGCGGCGCTGGGAGCGTGCGGGACGTGGACCTTCCAGCACCTCCGGCATGGGAGCGCTGCAGGAGGCCGTGCGTGCCCGGAGCTGTTCCAGCAGCAGGGATCATGCAGGCAAATCGGGCTGCCGTGGAATCTGTGCAAGGCCAGCCCAAGGATGGAAGTGTGAGTAGGGAAAAGTAATAGGAGAATCATGTAAGAGAGCAGGACGGCTCGATGTGGCGTAGGCTCCTTCATCCATGTTAACAGCTTAGAACATTCTTGGTTTAATGCATAAGGCAGCAGCTCTTTGGAGATGGATTAAAAATATCTGTGCTTCCTGCGTGCCATATGTTGGCTCCTTCTCATTGCCCAGCTCTACTTCCAGGGCTGCAGGAGTCTCCGTTCCCTGCCCAGCAAGCCCTGCTCTCCTGCGAACGCGCCGCCTTCCCTCCGCCTGCGCGAGGGTCCCTCGGCAGCATCCTCCTATGAGGACATAGTGTGACCTGCAGCCTCTGAACTTTGGTGTTCACTCAGCAGAGAGGTTTAGATTTGCTGGGGGAGCTCTGATAGATGTCTCTTGTGCTCCCCTGATTCGTATTCTTAGGGTTCTGCTTTTGATTCCAACCAAAAGGGCTTTTTTTTGTTCCCTAAAAGCATGTCTGTCTTTCTCCCAGCAATATCGATCCACCAGCAAGTTATTACCTCTCCTGACAAACCTTGCCTTTCAGCTTTCACTGCTTGTCTTCCACATGTTTCTGCTTAGGAATATCCAGCGTTTCTTCTGCTTCCCTGTGCAAGACGCGCTGCTGTAAGTCTACCTTCATAAAAGCTCCTAATTCCATTAAAGTCCATTATAAACTCCTCTCCTGCCGTTCCCAAGGGAGGGAGGGATAGCATATATCAGAGACCGCAAGAAAACAAATGGCCACTTTGAACAAATCGCAGGGCTGCTTGCCAAACAGGGATTCCCAGCTATTTACCAACCACCACTGCTTCCTGCTAATAAAGAGGTAAAGTGGAAGCAGTGAAAATATGCATTTTATAATCACCCCGGCTTATTCTTTCGAAGGGTTTATTACAACCTTTTATTTTTGTGTGTGGAAAATGTAATCTTATCTAGTGTGCCAGCCAGCCCAGCTCAGCTTGCTGAATCTATTTTACAGCAGAAAGTCGTCGAACAGCGGCCTCGCAGGGCACCCTGCAGCCCCGTGGTGAAGTTGCGAGAAGGCGGTTAAAGCAGCTGAGACAAGCATTAAAAAATATGGCACGGGAAGAATAGGATATCTGTGCAATTAGCAACCTGATTCTTTCAGCAGCTGCTCGTAACATAGATGGAGTGTGTCAACAAGGGTGCCTCTGAGATTTGGTGGAGGGAGGAAACAAACAAGCTGGCCACGCTGCTGCCGCGAGTTCCCGCTTTGGAAGTGTGTTGCCAGTGTGCTCGCGTGGAGTAGATGCAGGATTTTAGCAGGGATCAGATGCAAGAGGTTGTAGCAGACAAATGCCTCGAACTCTGGATTTTAATTTATGCTGTTTTCAAGCAACACAAGCTGCTGGCACCGGGGCGGTTTGCATCCTGCTCGCTGCGCCGGGGAGCACTGCCAGTGACATTCGGAGTTCAGCAAGCAAAATCCTATTAAGATAACGTCACGGCCTTTCTGTTTTACTGTTTGCAAGCCAGCCATAACATCATTAAATTACACAACAGGGAGGTGCCTGCTGCCAAGGAGCTCTGCTCTAGATAAGATGTGGGTTGAGCCTCTGCCAAAATGTGAGTTGATATGACAAGAAATTTGGAGCTTGTTCAAGGTTTGATTCACACGAGGAACAGCAGCGGGCAGGTAAACAGCGCGCGGGCTCGTTCCCCGCGGCCGCTCGGCCTCTGCCCGCAGAAACCTGCAGTAACCCCGTTCCCATCCGTTCTTGCTTTCAGGATCAAGCAGAAGACAAAGTCTGGCAGGATCCGTAGCGAATGTGAGGCAGCTGTTAGCAGGTCCTCAACCACCTCCCCCTTTCCCCCCCTTTTTTTCCTGGAGCCGGAGGCAGCCTGGCAGCTAAAGGGACTGACTTTGGGCACTCGCATGGGTAGCTGGAATGCCTGCAAGGTGGGGAGAGTCCGGCCAGGCTGTTATCTCTAGCTGAGTGGATGGGGTCTGGGCTGGTCTTGTTGGGAGGCCAGTGGTGCCGTTGCTGCTCCCCAGGAGCAGGTTTTAAGAGCTGTGTCACCTAATGGTGGTCACACAGTCCCTGAATTGCTCAGGAGTTGCTTGTTTGGGATGTCTTGGCCAAGCCAGTAGGAAAACGAGAGAGAAGAAATAGCCACGCTGTCCTGCTTGGGGATTTTGTGGTCTTCAGGCTCTCTCTTTGAGATCCTTTGGGGAAAACTCATCCAATATCATCTGTATTTTACCATAGTTCAGCTAGTTGAGGGTGACAGAGCCCTGGCACAGGCTGCCTAGAGAGGCTGTGGAGGCTCCTTCTCTGGAGATCTCCAACCCGCCTGGATGCCACCCTGTGCCCCTGCTCTGGGTGTCCCTGCTGGAGCAGGGGTTGGACTAGATGATCCTTAGAGGTCCCTTCCAACCTCAACCATTCTGTGATTTTGTAATTCCAGTCATCAGCATTATCTCCACTGCCTGGATAAAAAAGTCATTAAGGCACACCTCAACCATTCTGTGACTCTGTAATTCCAGTCATCAGCATTAATGACTTTTTTATCCAGGCAGTGATAAGGCCTTGCAAGGACCCTTGAGGTCCTGTCCAGCTTGTGATACGCGGAGGCATTAATGGAATAGCGGCTCCGTGAAGGTGTAGGGGCTGTGTATACAGAGAGCACTGTCTCATTATAGCCTCCAAGATGGGGCATCAAGAAGAAATGACTTAAAACAAAAACTGTGCTTTTAAAAGCAGCTTTGTAAGCATTTAATGTTAGAAAAGCTTTGCTTCCATCAAAGGCTCTAAAGAGACACAAAGCCTGATTTTCTCTGTGATTGTGCCTGGTGTTCCAGGACCGCTATTACCGTTTTCCCTTGTGGCTGCATTTCTGGCATTACTCACTTCCAAGGTCCCAGCCGGATCTTGCCTGCGTTGCAGCAGCTCCAGTGCGAAGCAGTTTGGAGATCCTCCTGTGTGGGTGCAGCAGAGTGTACCAGCAAGCCTTGCAGGGACTGCTAGCACGACACTGGGGTTTCCCATCTCTGCAAAGCAAAAACCTGGTCACACGAGCAAGTGCTGCAGTTGTGACTCTAGTAACTCATCTCTTACCCCGCTCGCATCCTTGTAATTACAGTGTGATGCATGTGCGGGAGCAGTGAGATCCCCACACCATGTCAGGCAGGTCTGTAACCTTCCTGCGATTCTTGAGCTTCAGTAACAGCAGGATATTCATTTGGCTGCTGTCGAAAACTTGCCCGTGCAGGTTTGCAGAACACTGAGTTGTCACTATATCCATTGCCTTCTAGCGAGGCCCGAGAGCAAATCAGATGGTGTTTCCTGCCACCTCCTCAGGAAAAAAAAAATGTGTTAGATTGACAGTTTGGGAAAGAGAAGTTTTCTTTCTATCAACACGGCAGACAGCAGTATGTCACAGTCACAGCAATGTGCTGCTTTCATCTGCCTTCTCTCACCTCGCAACAGGCTTCCTCCCAGACCTGCACAGCCCAGCTGGGAAGAGCAGGAGGACCCACTCCAGCACTGTGGAAATTGCAAACAGGCTGCAGCTTGCAGAGCAAGTGGTGCTTGTGCTGGGCACAGCAGAATGGGATCCAGGCCCCCAGCGGCCGTGGAACAGCAGGAACTTTTGGTCCTGAGAAACCCTGGTACTTCTGTGTTTGCGTGAGAACGAGGGAGATCAAAAGTATATCAGCTGGTTAAGCAGTTCGCTAAGAAGCCTGGGGTTTGGCTTCTCTTTCTTGTTGTTTTATTGTGCAACAGCAGCTCAGCCTGGGGCAGCCGGTGGTGCAGGGTGTCTCTGCTCTGGGGTTGCCTGGGCTGTGCCGAGTTGCAGCTCCCTGGCAGTGCCAAGTGGTGCAGCTGGTGGCCAGTGTCCCCGCACGGTTGCTGTTTCCAAGGCTGAGCCATCTGCCAGCCCTCTAAGCTTGCTGCTCTCCCTGCAAGATCCACAGGCCTGGAATGCAGCGGCACTCCGGGACAGGCCATGTCATTGCTCGAGATGTGCAGGTCTTTCAGGATCCCCAGCCTCTGCAGTGAGCTTTCCTTGATCCCCTAAGAGCCTCCGCGGTGGGAATTGCCCCCCAGCCTTGGGAGAAGGCAGAGGGGCTCCCTGCGCCGACGGATGCCCTGAGCGGATGGGCTGCACGTCGCAACGCTCGGCGCCTGCTGACGCCTTCCCCGCGGCGCCGCATCCCTGGGAGCGAGGATGGGGAATCTCTGGGGCCGCTCTGGGAAAGGGTTTCCCAAAGGATTTCCTGGGCACAGGCTGGAGAGCGGCAGAGGCTGCTCGGGAGGCAGCAGTGGTGCCTGCAGCAGCCCTTGCTGCGCCTGCCTGCAGTGGTGCCTGCGTCACCGCTGGCCAGGGAGCAGGCAGAGGGGCCGGTGCCTCTTCCAGGAGTATTCCCCAACCAGCTGTCTGCCTGCGAGATCTTTCCCCTCCGTTACAAGGAGCCGGGAGGTGTGAAACGCTCTGGATCGCGGCTGCGTTCCGGGATGGCAGCGCCCGTGCGCAGATAACCCAGACACGGATTTTCAGCGCTTCTGAGCATTGCAGACACACACGTGGGCTCTTGTCCACCTAAGGAAAGACGTCCCATAGGTGGGCAGGCAGCGGGAGCTTCTGGAAGGCGACGGGACGTGCGGCTTGTGCCTTGCTGATCCCAGCCGCGCCGCTGGCGCGTGGGGATGAGCGGGGCCGCGTGCTGCCCTTCGCGGGTGACACCTCTGTCACCGCAGTGACTCTCTGTCTCTTCCAGGTGACACCGGGCCTGGAAGGCCAAGAAGGGGAGCTCCTTGTTAAGGGGCCCTCGGTGTTCCGCGAATACTGGAACAGACCCAAGGAGACGAAAGACGCTTTCACACCCGACGGCTGGTTCAAAACAGGTACCGTAAGGGCTGCCCTGCATTGTTGGCTAGAGGGTGGCCTGGGAGCGGGGAAGGAGAGGGGTCAGCATGGGGGTGTCTGCTCGTTCTGTCCCCATGGTTATGGGGTGCTGGCTCGGGTTGGAGCTCAGTGCTGTGGCTGACCGTGCAGGCCAGGATGCTTTCACGAAACCGGGTGCTGCTTCAGGGAGGCTCTTTGCTTGTCTCCTCCAAGGAGCAGGGTGCACTTGGAGCTGACTCCTCCTAAACACAACGTGCCTTCTGGGGCTCGAACTCTGCAGCCTCAGCTCCTGGAAAGCAGTTGTCACTCGGCATCACTTGGACGGGGGCCACGTCAGTAGGAAACCTCTGCTAAGCTCCCTAGCTCTGCATCTGAGCTGCTTGCCCTGCCTCATCGGCAGCATCCTGTTCGCGTGATGGTTCCGTCCCCATCGTCATCGTGGCCAGCGGGCTGAGCATCCCAAACACAGGATTTTTGTGGGGAAAGCCCCGTGTAAGGGCAACATCATAGGCACGGTGGTGGGCTCTGAAGTCTGGGCCACTGGGATCACTTGGGAGTATCTCAAGGAGCTTTTATGTTGCAGGCAGAAAACATTAGTTCATTGAAAGGTGAACTTTCTGGGGAAGAACCACAACTGGTGTCTTCAGTTCAGGAGAGGTTTGGGAAGAAGGCTTTGAAATTGCCAGAATGTCGCTTGTCGATGTTTTTTCAAGTGAAAACGGACTCTTCCACGTAAAGCTTTTTCTTTTAAAATTAAAGCTCATTTTGTTTTTAAACGATACATGTTAAAATCCAGAGAAAACTTTTCTTTTTTTCTGGGTTCTCATAGAGTGAAAATTTTCAAGATTTGCTTTTTTTGATTAAAGGCAAGAAATGTTGAAATATCAAGCGTTCTAGGGATGAGAAAACCTCCTGCATTTGGTTCTCTTGCCCCAGCTTCCACCAGAAGATGCAGTAGCATGAACACCTATTGCAGCTGAGTCCTGTGTCTCAGTAGATTTATGTCAAATGTTTGCACACAGGAGAAAACAAGCCCTGTTTTAATCCAGCCCTGATACGATGAACACAACCAAAACTGTCCTCACCCGAAACCGCTGTGGTTGGGATGCTGAATCCTCACAGCAGAGCCATTAAGGCCAATCTTGGCAATAATGCGGGGTAGCAAATCCAGGGGGATCCTACACTGAAGACTTATCCCATGTGGCATCTTGGTGACAGTCCATGATGTGCTTCAAATGAGGGTGCAGGGGCAGAGCTGGCCGCCCCGCTCGGAGCTCCCCGTCCCCCAGGAGCTTCTGCAGTGCAGATTAAATAATAAAACAGCCCCTGTTCCCCCGTGAGGGCAGCAGTGCCGCGAGGCAGCTTCGGGCCCGGCCGTTGGAGCAGGGGTCGGTATCTCGGGGTGTCCCCCTTCCTGTGGGCCCTGCCGCCGGCAGCGGGCGCGCGGATAGCGGGATAAGCGCCCGCGCAGAGCCGGGTGCCCGTTCCGAGCCCAACCGCCCCTTAATCTTGTGGCTGCAGCAGGGTGGGATTTCTCATTTGTGCCTAACCTGGACGCATAAGCAGCTCTGACTTTTCCATTTCCCTCTCTATTATGCGGCAGCAGTGCCGTCAAGTCGGGAGCACTGGGCTGGATTTCTGATGCTGCCTTTTGTAATCACCTTATTGACAATTTACAAAGAAGACACGATTTATTATTATGTTTTTTCAGAATCGGGTGCGGGACTGCCCTGCCAGGGGTGCCAGCGGTCCTGCTCCTGCGCTGATGCCACGGATTGGGACCGGAGCATCAGCAGACAGAGCTGCATGCAGGGCAATCAACTCTAAAAATTTTTTAGTCAACACTCCTGATGAATATTTCAGATGCAAAGGAATAGCATGCATTAATTATTGCAAAGAGATGTCTTTAGGAGAAAATGATTTTGAAATTCAGTTTAATTTCATTGTAATGCGCTGCAAACAGGAAGGGAGTATGTGTGTTTAATTGGCTCTCGGGGGTAAGGCCTGGAAGATGGCATGCCTTTGTCACAGGCCATTAGTGATACAGACTGCATAATGAGAGAGTACAATCAGCTCACAGCTGCCGGCTCCTACGGGGAGAGAATGATATTAAATAGAAATCAGTATAAATTAAACTTAACCCTTTCGCTGGCTGAGTGAAGCCTTCGAGCCAGGAATGGGGGGGAGCAGAGGCAGCCACGTGGGGTTAGAGACAGGTCGGAGGATGCCTGGAAGACATTCCCAGCAGTAATCCACCATCGTGGATTCCTCTTTGATATCCTTTGTAGCTAAGGAGGACGACAGGCTTTTAATTTTCATCCCCGTTCCATTCCCCCACTCGCTGCCTTCCTTTCTTCCTTTTCTTATTTCTCCTGACTGCTTTCTCCATCTTTTGCAGATGCCAGGTAGCCAAGGCCGTTTTTTCCAGGACTCGTTTAGGCAGTTGTGCAGTGAGACCTGCCTCCCCTTGCTCACCCCGCACTCGGGGCTGCTTTTGGAAACGGATGGGGCTTTCAGTGCAAGAGCTCAAATCTGCGAGTGATGGAAGAAGCTGCTGGGCACAAGCAGGGAGTTTGCACCTCGTCCTGGCTCGCTCTTGACCCCTTTGCAGGGTGACTTAACCCAAGCTAAGCAGAGGTGGAACCTCCCAACTGCCAGGGATACTTGCAAATGTTAGGGCAGCGTTTTAAAGGTGAGGCTGACGTGGTGCTCTTGAAACCAAGGTGACGGTGTTTCTGCAAGCAGTGGCAGCGTCCCTCTTGCTCTCAGGAGGGATAACCGTGGTGTGGGTCACCCGCGGGGACAGGGACACGTGCCTGAAGTGGGTACTGTGTGATTGGCAGGCGTGGGCAG
>NW_010578165.1:190951-203900 GCF_000705375.1 Tinamus guttatus | reverse complement strand
TGATTTTCAGCTTCCCTCCTTCTCAGTTTGTTTAGTTCAGCTGGAAAGGAACTAGAAAGGAATATTGAGAATATTCAGGGTGGAAACTGAGCCTGGCAAGAGATTCCTGCTATTCTGGGCAACAGCAACAGGTCTGCACTGCACAAATACATTTGAGATCGAAGGCTTGCTCAGGATATGTATTTTAGACCCCGTTTGCAGCAATTGCAATAATTTTCCCAGGGCACTCCGGAGAAAATAAGAACTCTCACAATTGAATTACTACTTCTTAAAATCCTGAATATTAGGTAAACATCTAACTTCACAAATAGCACTTTTTTTGGTCAAATTGATCCCATTTAGCAGAACACTTTTTTTTTTTTTCATGGCAATCTTTGATATAGCATGCTGCTATGGTAGACTTATTTCATGTGTTTGTATGTTTTTTTCTTTTTTTTTTTTTTCTAAATAAGGCTAAACCTGCTAAATCCTAGTCTTTTTACCCTAGAAGGAGACATTAAAGGACAGGTTTAATTTTATAATGGTTGAATTCTTCCAGTCTATATAGAAATCTTTTCAAGTTTGGCTCTTCTTTGCTTGCATATTTGTCAGTTAAAATCATTTGTTTGGTTTTTGGGAATAGTAAGTACTTTGGGGAATGTTTTTTGGTCCAAACTTTGTTTCATGGTGATATTTTGGACCACTTTTATTTATTTATTTATTTTCAGATCTGTGACTGGATATCTAACTTTTGGTTGGCTACTGATTCTGGGCACATTCGCTTGTGCAGGCAGACTCTGGGGGCAGGATGGTGAAGGCAGACCTTCATTTGTCCTTATAAACACGAATTTTTGCATATGAAAATGACTCTGGCAACAAATATTCAAGCATAGACATAAGATAACCATAGCAGCAGTAACGCTATATGCTATAACTTTTCAGAGGTGGAATCTGATGCTACTTAACTCTGTGGACCTTTGCTTGACTAGAACACCAGCCACCAATACTTCAAAAATCTTTTTTTTCTCTTTCTTTGTCCAGAGTGTCATATCTGTCCTTATCTTTATCTTGTGTATCAGTCTCTCTACATATTAAGACAGGAAAGTTAAGACACAGTATTGCTTTGTTTCCAGGAGCATGCTCAGACTAGTCTTCCAGGCTAATTTTCTGCTTGGATTAGTTTCCTAATTATAATTTGTGTTCTCATCATGTCGTGGAAGAGCACATTTTAAATGAGCTTGCAATACACAATGTAGAATAGCAGCTTTATAGTACAGTTAGTAGTCCAGAATACCAATTTTTAATTTGTCATGAGCAAACCATAAAGATTACAAGTGTGCAAGCCTGAGATCTGATTTTTTTTCCAACCTATTTGTAAACTGAAGCCTCAAGTTTGACTTTCCAGCTCTATACAGAAGACTGTTGGTGCTGGATGTTCATCTGCCTTTGGACATTCAGAGTTGTGCATATTATGCACCATGTTTGATCTGTGAAAGCTATGTTAGGTAGATGGAGAGGAGAAAAAAAAACACAAGATTTGTACCTCCTTTAGTCTTCATGTACTTCATAATACAGGTTTAAGTGGACTGTTTTTTGTTTGTTTGTTTTGATTTGTTTTTACTGATTACCACAAAGAAGTGTTTCATTCTAGAAACTAACACTAGAAATACTGTCTGGGAATGGAGAACTCATTTTTATTGTATGATAGAAAGACCACACTTCATTCTACTGGGAGTAGAAATTCCACCTCTGAACTAACCACCCACTGCTGGGAAATAGCCTCATGCTAAATTTTCAGAGACATCTCATTTTAGCTAGTTCCTGAGAGTCTATTGAGTCTTGAGAGACACTCAAAAATAGTAGGGGGGTCATTTGTGCACAAAAGCATGTGCAACAGGAAAATTAAATGTGATATGTATATAAATAAATTTATTTTAATATCCTTGCACGTACAGCTTGGTAGCATGATTGACCTAACATCAAGCAATATCTACAGATGTTTTGTTGACCCATGGTATTACTGAGAGCAGACCCATGTTGCCTATGTGGTAATGCTCACAAGAATACTTATTTATTCTTACCTTAAGAGGCCATATCTTGCTGTTATCCAGGAAAAAAATGCCTTGATGGATTCATTGTGACCAGAGAGCAAGGAGAAGCCCAGCTGCTGGGTTTGTGGTTGGAGCTGATGATCTTGAAGGTCTTTTCCAACCATAATGAGTCTATGATTCTTTGATTATACACATCCTCCCTGCCAGCCCTGCATTGCTTCTGCCAGACCTGAGCATGTGCACTTGGACCTGGTTAGTCCCTAAGTAGCAATATTTATTCCTCACCTTTTTTAACCATGTAGGCAAAAATCTCAATGTAGCCCTAGTGGATAATAGTTTTAGGTCATTAGTTGCAAGTCTAATTCAGCGTGAATATATGAGATCTCATGAGCTCTTCCTGTCCCAGTACAGACATATTCAGAGGGATGATTTTGCCTGATAAGTATGAGTGTTTTAGAGCTGGATATGGATGTTTTGCTTTATGTTTTGAAAGAGAGCTGGCTCTTCTGGCCATATATGTGCCCTATGTGCTGCTTTCCTGGACTCTGAGAGAGAGTTCCCCCATCATCTTCCCCAAAGCTGTCCTAATGGTATCAAAGGTTGGGGGAAAAGCACAGAAGAGACAACTTTCTCTGTCTTTCTTCATAACCACAGGCTTTTTCCACTTGTCCAGCCCCAACCTATCCTAGAAATAACCCATCTCGGGATCGTGTCCAGGAGCCCCCCAGCCCGCGGGAAAGCCACTGACTGGCCTGCAGCAGCTGAGCTGTGGAAATCGCTTTGACGTAAATCTCTCGGCAGCTTTTTGTTCAAAATAAATGGTGCATAAGGGAAATGCAAAAATTGTTTGGTGGACATGATTATCTGTGTGTTTACTGCTCTTGGCACTTCTCTTTTGTCTTTCAACAGTGTAGTTCCCATTAGCATGAATAGCTGAGCAAGGAGTAGAGCACGAGTAAGGTGTAGGGGAGTGATTTCTCTTGTGACAACTCTGCAGTGGTGCTTGCAAGACATGTCAACTTAGAAGAATCACTACTAGGCAAAAGTAATCATTTATTATTTTCATAGCTCCCTGTTCAGGATTAACTCAAATGTAAACTTTCTATGATTTTCCATAATTATCAGCACTCTGGCTGTATTTTTCTTATTTCCACTTGCTATTTTTCATATACCCCAACCACACCTCCACACACCAGCAGCACCTCATTATGTTTTTTTGTGTTCTAGCTATTCAGGTCTATCTTGCTATGTATAATTCTGTTGACATAATGTGTTGATAATATACAATATTTGTATAAAGACTCAAATCAATGTTTTTCACCCCAGACCATCATCATTCAAAATGAAAGCACAAATCAATAATTCGTTACACGAGAAGGAAATGAGGCACTTCAAATTGTTGCTCTTTTCCCCTTTAAGACTTCTAAAAGAATTGGACAAAGAAGCTGCACTGCAGTAGTGAAGTTTGTTCACTTTTTAAACAAAATGAGTCTGAATTAATGCCTCTGATGGTATGCAGTGCAGTGTATATATCACAAGTACCAGAACCGCAAAATTAATATAATGTAGTTTTATAGTTGCTAAAAGTCCTGATTCAGTAAAAGTATGCAATGGCATGAAAAGATTTAAAAAATATGGAGGATTTAAAGCATTTTTTAAAATGGAACAAAACAGCTATAATCAATAAATAAAATACTTCCCTTCAGTATAGAAAGATGATTTTTAAAAAATCTCATCTAAAAAAACAAGTAAAATAAGACTTTTCTTTGAAATAGAGATAGTCATTAAAAATGGAGAAGATTCAATTTGGGAAATGTTAGAAGTGTAATGCTTCGTTTTTTGTAGAAGTTTTGTTTTGGGTGTAGATTTTTTTTTTCTTGGAATGATCAAAGGAATACACATAGATTTGTGACACATTTGATCCTGAATTTATCACTGACATTCAACCTTGCTTTTCCTGGCTCTAGGGAGGACGATCAGGAAACCTCAGTCTCTGGTATCATGAGTGCACTGAAACTCAAGCAAGAATCTGCTTTTCTCTCTCTCCACCGCTGCTTCAAATGAATCACCTAATCTGGTGATTCATTGGGAGATGGGCTAAATGGATTAGATGGTGGAATTCAAATGCACCTTTAGCACGGCTCATTTCCTAATTCACCAGCAATAAAGTGGTCATTGCTGATGACACAGGGAATTCCTTGTGGTTTTGAAACACAATGACAGAGCATCCACCAGGAACTGCAGAGCATTAGCCGTTGCTTTCACTGGGATGAGAGTCCTCTATTGATTGGTTTTCATTGCCCAAGCTCAATAAGGCTTTTATTGATGATGACATGGTTTATGATCGCTTATTTATCTGCTGTGGGTAAAACAAGCTTCGAATCAAATTGCCATATTTACCAAAAAGGATATCTCGATTCTTGAAAAAGATGCTTTACTGTCACAAGGCTGCCATGTCAGCTATAAAACAAAATGGGACAGAGCAGAAAAATACCACAGGGGCCTCAAAGTTACCTCACCTCTTTTCTGAGATCTCTCCATCCCATTCACTGAGCTTCCCCAAGTGATAGGCCAGAGGGATTCCTTTTCTTTCCAGGGATCCCATCCCACTTCTTTTCAATTTGCTAAGTATTTTTTATCCGTGCTAGTGGGCCAGTGAGAAATTTTGTCTTCCAACACAAGCTACGATAGAGACTCAGATCCATACAGTCTCTACTGCCATTTGCTTGGGAGTTGATTCACTGCTAATGCGTTCAAAAAGTGATAAGTGCAGGGAAGAAAAATCCAGTAAACACTATTAAATACAGAGATATGCAGCTCTGGGTAAAGAGGTCTCTAAGCCATACCACTGAGATCATACCAGGATGCCTTTAGGCTTCTCCTGGGAGTTTGCTGCTGGTCAGCATTGGATATGGGGTACATCAAATGGAGCTTTGGTGGGACCTCTTGGAACTAATTTCTTGTTCCTGTTACCCGAGGAAGTCCTTACCTTTGATTGCATGTGAACAGAAGAGAAGGCCATATATGTTGTGGCAACATTTGCTGAATGAATGTCCATTTAGGATGATCATGGGTAATTCATATTAATGACAACAACTCAAGACAATATCGCTGTTTGTACTGGTAGTTTCTTTTCAGAATTTTAGATAGGATCAAAGTAATTGCTCTATAAATTAAGCAACTGGTAATAACTAAAAGTGGGGAAAAAACTTTTAATTTTCTGATTCATATCTTTAATCAATTGCAACATGGTGCAATTGCATTTTAGCAGTAGTTTTCCTATCGTTTGCTCAATAGAGATTGCTCCATTGCTTTTGATTGACACAATGTTATTGCATTTTTATTGACTTTTACGGTAGTTTTTACAACATTCAAGGTGCATAAGTTAAACAGAAAAGTAGCAGAGTTAAATTTCAAGATGGAAGGAGGCCATAAAGATGCAGAGCAGGTATAATTTATAATAACAGGAAATTACACCTTAAGGATAACTCCCTTGCCCCCATGCCTAGTTAGTCCTTCTGTACCTGTTTTCAGAATATGTCAGTAAAACATGAAATGTTTGCATACCATAAAAAGTTAATAGATGCTAGAGTTGGCAAATGCTTTAGGATTATTATTATTTTAGATATGATTCAGCTGAAATTCAGGTGAAAACAAGTGCTGGTACAGGATTTTTGAGTTGTAAAATTTTTAATTGTTTAATGAGACGAGTCTGGGTCTAAATCAAGCCAAGCCCATAAAAAGATGTGGAGATTTAAGCATATGTAAGAAACATAAACATAATCTTGAAATCAGTCAAACACAGTCCCTGAAAGTGCTCTGAAACCATGCTGTTGCAGACAAGCCATTTGGGTTCAATAGAACATGCTCATTGCCTCCTTTTTATGAAAGAGTAGTTATGTTTAAAACTTCGAAGTATTTACCTGCCATGATTTTTTTCTCCTTTAACTGTGTATGTACTTACAAACATTCTGTGTCTGCTACTTCCAATTGCTCTGTGAATTCTATTAAGATCGTGTCTTTCCACAGTCTCCTTCAGCTTCTGGAGAGAACTATGCTACCTTCAGTCAGTGCCATTATAACTGATGAGTTCTGTAGAAGAAATCTTTAAATATTATTAGCATTTGGTATTAAACAGTATCTGTGATATCAGCTTTTGATGTCTCAATTTCCTTACATATAAAACAGGAGTAATACTTTACAAGATCAGTTTGAGTTCTGTTGACTGATATTTGTAAGAGCATTTTGAAATTTGCAGTAACAAAATTGTGCTCTTTTTTTTTGTTCTAAAGAGAAAAGAGTGACTTTATCAAATACAGAGCTTTTTTGAAAGTGTCTCATTTTATATAGCGCCTATATTTTGCACTAAAAGAGGTTTTGCAATCAAAAACTTAAAATATTTTGTTTTCAGTCACTATGGACATCTCTATCATTCAGAGACTTTAGGTGTTCCCCAAGGATTTTCCCCAAAGTAAGGTCTCCAGATAGCCAAGTACATGTTATTTTCACCAGCTTAGAGTAAACGAAGAGCCCCAAAGTCCTCATAGGACCTAAGACTTAACTACAGTTTCCAAACTAAACTGAAGGAGTGAAAAGAAAAATCTCATAACATGGAGATATAAAGCACCTACAGAAGGGGAATCCCTGTGGCCAAAGGAAAAATATAATGTAGATCTGCCTTCCTGTTTAATGTGCTGCATGTCATACCTGGTAGCAGATAAGATTATTTGGAAGGGTGTTTAGCCATATCAAAAGCTTTGCCATGGATACAGTTTTTCCATTTCATTTAGAGGGACCCATCAGAAAGTAGCGATAATAATAAAAAGAAGATTGCAGTTGTCTATTAAATTCTGTAGAGATTTCCCATAAGATGATAAAGCAAAGGCTTTACTTCCCTTCACAACAAGGCATTTTGCCAATTAAGCATTATTATGTTGTCTTTACACATGGGACTCACTGCAGTTCTTGTGACCACTGAACTTGCTCTCAGGCATCGACCCACATCTTATTATGATCAAAAATGCCTCGTCATTAATCCCATTACATTGTTCTTTGTCACAGGATAAATTCATCAATGGATGATCTCACCCTGTATAATCTCGTTAGTTTAGCATATTTCTTCTCTAGATATCCTTATCATAATCTTATCATCACAACCCTTGGGAAACTTGGCCCCAGCAGTTCTAGCATGAATGTTGTTTTAATATTTCACAATTTGATAAGAAAGTTAGCATTTAACCCTTGATTGCCTCTGATGTGACAAACAAAAGTTCTGAAAATTGTGCTTCATATTAGTGCATATTATGGATCTCTTTAGCTTCACCCTTGCAGGAGAAGATAATTTGTACAAAATTGCTTCTGTGTGCCTCTATTTCTCATAAATTCTTGGATAGATACATAATTTGCAGCCTGATGAATGCTGACTATAGCTTTAGTTTTTGAGGTAGAACCTTTTCAGCTATACCGATTTGTGCATTTCCTAAGAACAGGGTCAAAATTTCACTTCTGAATATATTATGTGAACTACCATCTAATATCAGAGAAGTCTGAACTCCACCAATAACCTCTTTAGGAAATAAATCTTCCCTGAATCTACTTTTCTCTCTCTGCAGATGTTCTGATGTAAAGTAGTGCTTGTTTCACACCTAAGGCCTTTGTTTCTTGGTCTAATCTTTAAAAGCTCAGTAAAGAAGAAAAAGTTGCTGATGTTACACATCTCATGCAAATAAACAAAGAAAGCAGCCCGAGTAGTTGGAGCAATTGGCTCTGTAAGAAGTCTAAGTTCAAGCTCCACTTTGCCCTGAAGGGATTCCAAATGAGACCTCATTGCTCCTAACAGAGACATCAAGCAGAATGTGCTGCTGTGGATTTACCCCATTTTTAGTGGTCACTGAAGCTGATCAGAAAATAATCCAAGATGTTTTGAACCTAAAAAGGGGCAACAAGGGACTGCAGAGCTCTCAAAACTAGATGATGGATGATGCTAGCTTTGGAAAGGAGATAGGTCAGCAGGCTCATCTCTGTTTCAAAGAATGTACAGACATTTTATCTAATGATTCTTACATGTAAATTTTACTCTTCTTCTGGGTTACATTAGTGCTCTTGGAATAACAAAATGGTTAGGCACAAATAAATATGTGGATGCACTTCTCTGCTCCTCTGGGATCTCATAAGGTTATTCATACGTATATGAACAACCACAGTCAGCTTCTGAATCTGTTTTTGGATACTTTATGTAGCCTACATGAAGCTTTTCTGAATATTCATATGCCATTTATGGTTCAATATTGGCTGTTACACTTTTGCTGTCCAGTCACTAGTTATATTTTACCTGACCAATGCAGGAACAGTAGCACTGTCATGTGACCTAGCTAACATGTCATGTGTAATGCATGGTACCTAGTGAGTAGGCACCATGCAGGGATAACTTCTAGTCTGGAGACTACTTGCCAAAGTTACTTAGTGAATCTTAACGAATAAATCAATTTTCAGAAATCTGTAAGGGCTTGTAAACAATTTCTGAGAATACGAACAAAGAAATTATTCATGAGCTCTCACCCCAGCAATTCTAATAATCTCTTCCTGGGTAGCATGTACAGTTATATGAGATGATTCTTACGTATTTTATTGTATAACACAAGTGCACAGCCTATTTGCCATACTCTGACAGCTTTAAGAAAGTCCAAAGAATATGTTTATAGCACCACTTATTTCATAAATTTGGCATTTTCGCCCTCATGGTTTATCTAGTTTTTACATTTGCTACTAATAAGTCAGTCAGTTCAAGTATCAACTGTATATATGCAGTATCAACTGTATATATCACAGCTTTGTGATATATCTTTCTATGCCTTACATTTCTTCTTTCATTGCCGCATATATACTTTCTGGTTCTCCATTTATTCTTGTTTGCTTGTGTTGTGTCAGTGCTAAGTTGTAGTCATAATCCAAAGTCCTTCAGGCATGAAGTCCTTCAGGCCCAGAGCTTCAATAAAGTTCTCCTCAGTCTCATCTTCCTACCTCATATCATACGCCACCTCTCAGTAAAAAAACTTTATTACTTCTTCAGAGCTATTTAAAATATTTATAGAAAACTCTTCCTTTCTTCTTATCCTTCTGTGAGGATTATTAACATGTTTCCAAAAGATCAACACAGTGACTATGCACAATTTGAAATATTAATCGGATTTAAAGATGGAAACTGATGTGGTGCATATGCCTTTGATAACCCAGAAGTAACTCTCAAGTGTTGCACAATAACTTTATGATAGGCAGATGTTTCTCAAGCCAAGGTTAAATGTCAGCTTCCAAACTTCTGTCAAAACCTTATCCAGCCACAATTGCATCCAAAAACCTTGTCCAAGAACTAAGAAGGAACGACATGCCTGAAGTCTCACTTGTATGCATGAATAAAGGTCAATCATCAGTATATAGAAAATAGAGATTTGGGGAAAATAGAAGTTATGCACTAAGGATTGATCTCTCTCTAGCAAGAAAACCGTTTTTTACTTCCAATGGGAGACTGAATTTCTAACAACTGTGTTTGTGTGAAAGGTGGTATTTCTAATTTGCCACACTCAAGTGTCATCTGCATTTCTGAACTCTTGAGAAATTAGACATGCCGCAGAGTTTTGGATTTGAATCCCAAGGAGAAGTTAGGTCTGTAAAGGCATATATTTCCAAGTCTGGATCATTTCAATGAGGGAAGTACACAGGAGAAGAGATTCCCTTGGGAATTAAGTCTGAGCTGGGGCTACCAAAGACATAATGCATAATATCCATAACTGCCGCTTACTTTTGGACATCTGTTTCTCAGATAAATGTAAATAACCTACTGTAGTAAATACCCATTTCCTCTATCATCATGTTTATTTGCTACTAGGGATGATTTGAGGATATATGGTGAATAACAAAGAGGAACAGAAAAGATTTATAACTGCGATAAGGGATTGTTCCCCCATTACCTTGCAACCCAACATAAGCTTCAAGTTTATCCAGAAAACCGTAGAGAGCTTCCTCACAACACAGTGCATCATTGTGGAAACAACTGCTCCAGGCACTCCTTCTTTGGTTGGTAGAGAAAACACTTGATCTTTGAGGGTCCCCTATGCATCTGTAACAGGAGGCAAACTGCCATCTTGACACCTGGTTTGGATTTGAAAGAGTAACAACGAAGAGAAATTCTGTTGCTTGTCCCATTGCTCATCCATCAGTCAACACAGATGGACAACACCGGTCCGTTTTTTATGGTCAACATCAGTGAGCCAGGCAAAACAAATGAAGGCCTGCATCTGTATTCATAACGGGAAAAAAAAAACACAGAAATTTTTGTGTGGTCATTTGCTAATTAGCCCTATTAATTGCGCTTCCACGAAGCAAAAACAGATCAGGTAGGTTTCAGGCTGAAATGGAGTGGTGCTCAATAAAAACCCTGCCTGACCCCTGTGGCAATCCGAGGCATTCGCACTCTATTTTCAGATATATTGCTGAATTGAGAGTTTTCATTGGATAATTAGTTGTAGTAGAACAAATTTCTGCACCTTTGGTTGATTTAGCCCTTAGAGTCTCTGTTTTCATTTCTGAAAGCAGGGAGTATGTATATAATTGCTCAGCAACCTGCCCAGAGAGTTGTAAGGAACTATAACTTAATACCTGTTAAGAGCTTTCAAAAAAAAAAAAAAAAAACCCTTTTATGTAGGTAAGTAAGTTGAAGACAGTGAGATCAGTAAAAGTGTAAGGGAAAATGGGAAAATGGGAAAATGGCATGGTTGTATTTGTTCGCTCATGCAGGACAGAAAACCCCGCAAACAGTGTGACCCCAGGAGGGGGAGAAATGCATTCAGCTTCTTGTTCCGCCAGTGGCTGATGATCTGGGGCAAGGGATACATCTTCTTTGTCTATAACATGTTCATCATCCATCCCTGTGGGGTATCAGGGCAGAGAAACATGAAGCTACATCTGAGAGCACGGCTCATGCTCTTGCCTTCCCGTGTCTGCTTCAGTGGAGGTATGAACTGGTTGCAATCGCTACTAACTGGGGGATTGCCCTCGCTTGAACTTTTGGCAGGAGAAATCACGTGTGAGCTCAATGACTTGAAAAACAGGAGACACAGACATAAAGGAGGTCTGAAAAACACACACGAGCTATAGGGACAAGCTTGTCTGGGCACAGACACGTGGCTTCGGACCAGCCCATGTTTTCCCTGATGCAAACACAGACGTTGAAGGAGGCATTTGGATTCACTTGTGTGTGAATCTTGTCACGGTCCTGGCTTTGTCTGCAGCCTCTCAAAATCTGGAGAGGAGAGTAAAAGGGGAGCTGCCTTTTATTACCGAGCACAACTGGTAAAGCACAAATAATATTGGTGATGAAAAAGTGGAACTCCTCTGTATAGTAGCCTTGTTGGTGTGAGGAATTATTAATGTATGCATTTCTCTTCCCGCCTGTGTCTTTTTAAGAGATTTATTTATTTATTTATTAACATCAGCTTTGACAACCCTTATTCATCTTCTCCTATTTAATTTTACCATTTCAGGGCTCACTAAGGCAAAATTTCATGGCTTGTTTTATGCAGGAGGTCAGAGAGGAGAAGCACGGTGATCCCTTTTGACCCTAAAATGCATGGAAAATGTTGTTTGTATGTGCATCACCTCCTGTGTTTAAAACAAAAGAGAAACAAAGACCTGTCTCTGAAGCAATATATCCCATATAGCAATATACCAAAAGAAAGTAGACAGCTTTAATTTGGGTGTGCAAACTGCATTTTAAAAATAGTTCTCGTAAAACCACTGTTAATGATAGGACTGTTACCATTATCCATTTGTTGAAGGAAAGCAAGCTCTTTGGGAGCAATAATGAGCAGTGAGCACCTTATTCCCATGAATATTGATAAATCCTGTGAAAGGCCATCGCTAAATCCCAGTTTGATGAAAAGCATAATCCCAGCAGAGAAGCAATGATAGCTAGCTCTCTGGGACCATTAAATTCTGGTAATTACTTTTACTCATGAGGTTTTGCGTCTTTCCAGTTTGTCCCTTATATCCATTCCTTAATGCATTTAAGGTGCCCTTGTAGAAAGGTTAAAAAATAGCCAGAAAGCCAAACTTGCACTAAAAATAAAATAAAATAAAAAAGGCACCAAGAGTAGGCAAGGTGACGAGAAGAAGCAGGGCCAATTTTAGAGTTCACGGGGAAGTTCATGTGTGTGTTTTGCTATCATCAGCCCTATGGGTATCATCGTGGTGGGAGGCATGTGAGTGCGGAGGGCCAGATAGCTCCTAGCAACCTCCTCGGAAGCCCACTTGTTCCCTCCAACTCCATGCAGAAAACTTGCCTGTACAACTATTTCTTTTGGCTCCGGGCTCTTCAGTTCTGAAACTTCTTATGAAAAAAAAAAAAAGGAAGAAAGAAAAAAGGTCTCCCTAAAGGCCTAGTTCCATGATTTGAAAGCCAATTTTTAACAGCACACATAACTTTCAAGATTAGATGCCCCGAAGCAAGGCAGAGTTCAGAAAGTTTGTTTTCGCTCCCCGGGAAAATTTCAGAGCTTCCATGAAATTGTGTGTGCAGCGAGGTCCAGGGACGGGTGGGGGGAGCATACTCTCAAGTGCTCAAGTGCAGGAGCAGGAACGTCGTAAAAAAATGTAAAAATAAACAGAAAAATACATAGGGGAAGGGAAGGGAGGCATTTTGGTTGGGCAGGACCAAGAGCGCTTGCCCCACCTCATTCATCCCCAAAAGGCATCAAACAGCAGAGCCCTTATGGTGATGCTTCGCTGTGTTTCATAGAATCATAGAATGCTTAAGGTTGGAAGGGACCTCTACAGATCATCTAGTCCAACCCCCCTGCACACGCAGGGTCACCTAGAGCACGTGGCACAGGACTGCGTCCAAGCGGGTTTGGAAAATCTCCAGAGAA
>NW_010578165.1:161693-187334 GCF_000705375.1 Tinamus guttatus | reverse complement strand
ACAAGAAAGCAATAAATGTTAAATTTTATAGACCAATAATAAATATTTAATATTTAGACTTCAAGAGGGCCTGAAAATTCTTCTTGTGAAATGCTTGTCACAGGTAGATCTTTGAGTATAAGGTCTTGTTTCACTTTAGCTATGAAACAAAATGTAATTAAGTCAAATGACAGAAAATTTCTTTTGATCACTCTGTAAATATAAAAAAAATAATAATTAAAAAATGTCATTTTAACACAGATTTAACATTTGGAAGTGAGCACTAAAATCACTAGGAGATTGGTATCACAGAATGCTTCCAAACTCTATAGACCTTTGTTTAAGACACAGTTTTCTGAAGGTGTTGAGACTTACATTCAAGTTCCTACTCTGAAGCAAAGAGGAAATTTAAACTCCAATTTCCTTCTACCCAGGTGATTACTCTGTTCATTTGGGCTGTGAAGTACAAATTTCTTTGATACTCCCTTCTTAGCTGCTGCAGATGTCATCTTAATTCCTCTGTAAATCTAGCTCTCCAAAATTAAAATATAACATTTAGTACTGGGCATTTGGGGCATTTCCAGTTAACCTTCACCTATGTTCTCTGTCTGATTCACCAAGTATAGCACAAAAACGTGAAAACTTCAAGCCGAAAATGTGCCTGCAGGAAATAAATGCTTTCCTGAAGAGAAACTATTCACCAAGTGGTATTTCCAGGCTCAGTCCTGCAATGATTTATGTCTGCACTTAATTTTGTGCACTGGGGGTAGCTATGCTGAAGTCAGTGGGACTGCACAGAGTTCAGAAAGTTAAGCATATAGACAAAATTTTGCCATTGTGAATGAATAAGTACTCTGCCATTAATAAAAATTATGCAGAAATGAGCAGTATGAGAAGGAGTCTATGCAATGCATGACTGCAGAGCATCCCTTAGCCTAGCCTTTAAGCACCAGCTAATTCTAATTCTCATCTTGCTGGTGAAAGTCATAGAAGAAGTAGCCCTTAAATAAAGGATTTGAAGTCCTTGAGACCCTCATGTCTTCTTCTTACCTGGCATTTACATTAAAGCCATTCATTCCCTCCAAGTCAAATGCACACTATCTGTGTGAGAGACAACACTGCGAGAGAGGCTGAAGGGCTGATTTTTTGGGGAGCATGACTTGGGCTGACACCTCCAAAGGGAGAGCTGGCTCCAAGGGTTTTAATTTCAAAACCATTAGCCGAGATTTCCAGTCCTCCTTCAAAGGGCATCCAGGTGAAAATAATGCAATTATACAGTTGTCATGACTACATGCAGTAAATGGAAATGTTTATATTGTCCCTCAGTGTTGTAGATTAATGTTAGGACACATTTAGCTTAATAGCACGGGAGACGGGTCTGGAAGAACACTCAAGTCAGGAAATACAGTACCTGCTGTTGACTTCAGGCATGACCATCCCCAGAATCCTCTCTTTCTCCATATTAAAAGGAGGTCTTTAAGATAGAGCCTTAAAATATTTGGGGTTTGCTTTTTATGTCTCTGAGCTTCCAAACCACAGTGATGTGATAGTTCTACATTAACAAGGAAAAACAAAAACAAAAAAAAACCCAACAACTTCCTCCCATTTTGAGTTTGGTCCTTGGAGAAAAGGATTATTCAATGGTCAGGAAAAGATCATCCAAAGGTTAGGAAACTGTTGTAGACCTGCAGTGACTACAGTTCAGTTACTTCACTGCCATGATTTTCCAGTGAGACTGCATAAATCACTTAGGCTCAACTTCTCAGCTCTACTTTGTGCCTAACACCTATAGAAATCCAAGGGATTTAGCTAGCCAGATTGTCCTGAGGATTGGGCTTTGGGCTGTATCCTGTTCGAGGTTTTGTTTACTATTGGTAAAAACAGGGAGAATAATTCTTCCACATTCTTTAGTGAAGGTTTCAGATTAGAAGAGGATTAAATATTATAAGAAAGTTAGAGGGGAAAGATAGTAACGGTGATAGTACAAATCTCATATGTTTATATGAAAAGATGGAACTTGATTTGGGGTATTTGAGTATGATCAGGACAAAATGGTTACAATTTAATCATACAAATGTCTTTTTTAAAACTAGCTGATGAAATACTATATGGCCACTTGCCTATAAAAATAAGCTTAACAGTATGGCTAAATTACTACCCAATGTTTGTTTCCTAATACATTGCATCAAGTGAACAGCAAAGTTGGAAATCCATAATATGAAATCAATTCTGTTCAAAGTCTGTAAGCACAAATAGCATTAGGAGACTTGAATTATTTCCCCTGTCCCCCACCACCTTATTTTTATTAAACAAAAATCAAACTGAGGCTTTATAGACTCCTTTGGGAATAAAAATGACCTGATGATTTTTCTTAATAAACAGTAACACCTAGAAATTTGATTTCTGGCTGATCTTGCATTTGGCAAAGATGTTGTTTGTCAGGGAGCACTGCTCACACACTGATTCATTATAAGCTTTGATTTCACAGGTGAGAAATTAAAGCAATATGTTTCCCAGAAAACCAACTTGCTGTGCTTTGGGGATGAACCAACTGATGGGAAGATGTCAAAGGAGGAAGATAAAGGAAAGAAATCATTGCAAACAGATGTGCAATTGTAGAGAACAGCTTTGATTTCTATCTGGTTGTGTGGTTTATCTCAGAGCACTTGTGAGTATCGGTAGAGCTGCTACAGCCCCCACCTCAAGAAAAAAAGAAAAAGCACAGTACAGCACTGATGCAATAGCTGATTTTCCAAAGTATATCTAGGACAAATCCAAAGAAACTTTTATGCCTACTGCAGTGTTATCGTACTGATGGATTCACTAAGGTTCACTAAGGGAGTGCTGATGGTGAAGTAGTTCGAAAGAGTCAGTTTCGAATACTGAGGAATTATTATATGACCTTTATAAAAAGGGAAGATATTCTCCTCTTGCAGTTCTAAATCATATAATTTTTCTTGATCTGCTGATTTGAATTATCGCATGTAGTTTTATTAACTTAGTAGCCATGGTCCACCTTACACATGGATGCATTTCATCTCTTTCTACTTGCTCTTTCTTTTGCATACAAGCCTGTAGATGTGTAGATGATTTTTAAGTAAAGCAAGTTTTACCTGCTGTTGTTGCAAATATAATCATGGAAACATAAAACCTAAAAGTCTGAAAATAAGGGAGCAAATAAAAATACTTCCAGGGATCCCTGAAAGTCAATCTCATCTTCCCAAGAAAAGGTGTGATACGCTATGCTATTTTTGGGGGCAAGAAGAGATCAGTATGAGGTTTACCAAGATGACTAGTGATTCGTAGTGCTGAAAATATTCCTGGAGGTTTGGAGCATGCTTCTGACGGTGAAATCCTGCAAGCCTTTAAGCCCATGATGCAACTTTTGGCTAAAGTCCTTTTAAATCTCCTCATCTGCATTCCTGTTTGGAGCCTTCTATTCAAAAATGACATACAAATATAACCCTTATTAATTACTGTTATTATTCATTACTCTCTAGCCCATGGCTTTTAAAACCCTGTTGCTATTTATGGTACAGAAGCATCACTTAGAAGCAGTATAAGAAAGGAGATCTGCAGCAGCCATTCTTAGAGAGGCCATAGAGACATCCAGTCAAGTGAATGTCATGTCATGCAATATTCCTGGGCTTCCTGCATGAGAAAGGAAATTTAGGTATTCTTCTCCATTAGTTCATGATTTATACAACACTGTAATCCCAAACCTATATCAGACACCTGTTTTAAACTTAATGTTCAGAAATTACAATTACAGTCATTTAAGAACTAACAAAAATGCCTTCTAGTCAGACATGTAAGGCATGCACTCTGTTTAATTTATCAAAATAAAAAGTGTAGTACAAGTTAAAATTGTGTGTCTTCAGAGGCAGAAAATATGAAAACTCTAGGAAATATGGAGACAACCTCCAATTTGGTCATCTGGTGTTCCTTTTGCCTTTGCAATAGCTGTGACACCATCCCAAGCCAGACAAATTGGAGCACGTTGTTTGGAGATGCCACATGAAGGAATCTCCATAGACCTGGGAAATCTTTCATCTGTAGCCTAGAGATCAAAGGAGCAGGCCAAGAGCTCCAAAAAAACAATAAAAAGGAAGAAAGTTCCTCAGAAATCAGGAAAAAAAATGCTCAAGCTACTAAAATGTTCTCTTTCCCCCTTTTTTTCCCCTTCCTCTTTCCTTTCTCTCTTTTCTCCAATAAGAAGATGCCCATAGTGAAAGTCAGGGGAGGAAGAGGGATTTAAAGGCAGCAGCAATATTTAGGGGATGAACTCAGAGAGCCAAGAGAGAAAGTCATTTTAAAAACTGTGGTGGACTTACTAGTTCCTATAGTGTGGTAATTCTGGGCCAAGCATATATTTTAGCTGGAAAAAGTAAATAATGGCAATAAAGCCATAATTCCTAATGTAAATGGAAGTGGTGCACAGAACTTATTTTCAATTTGGCGAGTGTGTGAGAGTTTTGATATTTATTAGGAAGATAATTAGGGGTAAAATGAACATTAAATCAATGTTTGCAAGCTAAAGCTGTCTGTGTGTTTACGTGCAGATAGGTGTGCGAGCCAGTGTATTTTTGATTTTATTCAAAAGTAGGATGAAACTTCTACCTTGGACTAATATTTTTTTTCAGGAAAAAAATACACATTTTGTCTCACTTTTTGCATTAAAAAAATCTAATTTTCAAAACATATCTCATATCCCTCAGTTCTTTATGGCTACTTCGTGTAGGAAGTGATTTCTGAATTTCTGCTAGATGGCCAAAGGCAGACAGGTCATCTGGACAAGCCAAAATCTTGGGGGAAAAACAGTTACTGATGCAAATCAGAAATTGCATGCATTTCTATGCTACCCCCTCGTGAGTGCTTTTGTTTGTTTTTTTTTTTTTAAAAAATAAAGCAGCTTATTATGCCAGCAAAGAAATTGGGAAGCAGAAAGGTGCCTGGATAAATGGAGCAGCTGCTTTTGGCTGAATAGCTGCTCAGGGTAAATAAGGCATGGCAGTTTTCATTTGGGTTCTGGGAAGTACAGCAAGAAGAACAAAACTAACTGGATAATTAAGAGAAAAAAAATATCAGGGAAGGCAGACAGAGTTGCAATCTTCAAAATATCAGAAAATAAAACAAAAGGTTCCTCCTGGGTTTTTGCTGGAGCAGGGTGGAGCGTGTTCCCCGCCTCGCCGACGGCCTGAAGAAGATGTCTGTGCTGTCAGGGCCTGATGAAGTGCTTCCAAGCCACAGGGCAGGGCTTCACGCTGCCTTCACACGGGGAAAGTTTTCTGCGCTTGTCTGTGCAGCAACACACATTCCCTCCGATTAATTCCAGCTGTGCGGTGCCGTGCTGGCAGAGTCGTTATGCATTAGTAATGCTCCACGATTGGAGCAAATGGTCTCCACTCGCCTCGATCCCCCTCTCCCAACAATACTCCTTCTCCTGTACGTGCATTGATGCATAAGCTTTGGTTATCTTCTTCATCTTTGTTTTATTATTATTTTTAGTTTTTTTGAGTAGGTGGTGTTTTTCCCTAGCTGCTCTCTTCAAGAGAGGTCTGTAAGCCCAGAGATTTGCCTTATCCACACCGTCCTGCCTTATTTCCCCCATAAATAGTGCCGAGCAAGGCTTTGCTGACAGCTCTGGGCAGCCAGCGCTGTCCCCATGTTGGCGCTGCTGGTGTAAATCTGGGATAACATCACTGTCAGGGGCTCTAAACTGGAACAGAACCATGCTGAAAGCATCTTGGTGCATGCTGCAAAACTTCAGGGTGTCCAGACTCGAGTACTAATTTATCAGTGTGCCTGGCCCAAGGGTCAGTTTACATAGAGCTGGTTTCCTCAAACATCCAAGGTTCATGTTTCTTACCCGTGCCAATTTTATTGCTTGCTTCTTATCTGGGCATTCTGTAGCAGCAGCTTCTCTGTTCGGGGTCACAAATTCATTTTCTTCGGTGAAATTTGGTGGGGCATGGAATGGTCGTTTAATTTCCACGCAGGATGTTGCTCAGTTCTTAGGTTCCCTTCCTCTGAGAATTTTACAAATACTTGGGTTTCTAACACATACTTATGTACACATGCACATACATATATACATTATATATATATATATAGAAAGTATATATGCACATTATATATGTTCCTACATATGTGTATATTATATATATGTACATATATTGTATATATTCATACATACATGTCTGTAATTTATAATAATAATATCTATTCTGTAATTTATAAATATGTAAAAATTTACATGTATATATATGTATAAAATTCCTGCAACAGCATCACTAGCAACATACGTAATGACTGGCAGTCCCCCATCCACCTTTCTTTTTGTATTCACAGAGGCAGAGATTGTAGCGACTTGATTTTTCCAAATCACCAGTTTCCAGCTGAGTCTGGATCTCAGTTTTACTGTATATCTACATCTACATGTATGGCACTTGCTTTATATGTATATAGGAGCACATGTATATGTCTTCCAGACATGACCATTCTTCACCTACTCTCCTGGTAGCAATAAAATATACTGAGGTCCGTGGTATCTTCTGATCCCAAAGCACTTACAATGAAAGGTAGGAACCTACATGTCAAACTAAGGCATAGGTCTGAAATGTCTTGCCACAAGGCATTCATGAAGGTGGTTTTCCAGCTAGCTTCCCAGCTTCCTTCTTTCCTGAGCATTGTATCACTCTTATGCTCAGTCCTTGAAGAAAATGTTTGTTGAAATCAAAGAAAACATGTCAAAATGCACTGGAAGTCCAGTCAATTCCAAAACACAGATTTTTCATCTTTCCATATGATTGAACAGAGCTGTAAGTTAATTTCTTTCTCTCCCTGTTTAGAAAAAACGAACACATTCCTAAGATCTGAGGAAAGTTTGTTCCAACTCACTTCATTTTTTTTCAGTGCTCTCCTCATTTATTTTATTCCTGTTCCTTTGCTCATCCAGGATTCTCAATTTCAGCTTCTCCTCCACCTGCAGACCTTCAGCTGTAAAAAAAAAAAAAAAAAACTTTTAAAACATATATTTGAAATCAGATCAGAGAAAAAAGGAAAATGCTTTGTAGTGCACTTGTTCCACATCCTGGCATGGATTAAATGTTCTTGGGCAAGTCCCAAGATGGTGATTGGGATCACCAAGGGCATTCAGGAGGCTGCTTCCAGTTGGCTTTGGTGTCTTTGTGCCTCAGTTTCCTACCTGAAATGAAGAATGTCCTTCCTTGCAATCGAACTTTCCAACATTCCTGTTGGGGAGTTGTCTCCTGTGAAATAAAGTTATAAGGTCTGACGTGCATTAGGAGCTCCATAGAATACACTTTATGAGTACTAATGAACAACTTTAATCTACTGGAAATTTATGGATAGCCTCCATCCCTGATCAAAGTCAGCAGTACAGCAAGATGTGATACAGCTCTGATGCCAGTCTTTATTATATCTGATTTCAGTAAACTGTATGTTGGGTAAAGGTACATATTGCACCAGATGCTCCAAAGCACTGTGCTCGCACACTGCCTTCAGCAATTCCAGACTTCAGAATAGATGTGCCCATATCAGACTTCAAATTCATCTCCAAAATTCCACAGTAGCAACAGGTAGTGCAGGAAACCAGAAACAACAAAGCAGAACTGTTGTGTAATGCGCCCTTCTGCTGCCTCCTTGGGAAGACTCACTTAGGCGTCAACATAGCTCCAGGCCATGTGAAGAAACCTTATCTCCTCATGGGGAAATAGATGGTGAAGGTGATGGTGCATTTGTGGGGAGGTCGTTGTCGCTCATATAGCTGGGATCTGTTAGCCATGTGGTTCTGTTTATCTTCTAGGAGAGTTCTCCAAAGTGGAAAAAATCACCGTAAAAATACAGGATGTTTCCCAACATGTGATCCCTCCTTGTTTTGGTGTACACTGGGACTGCTGGGGAAGTCCCCCAGCGGGTGCTTTTTATCCATGCTCTGGAATGGGGAGCTGGAGCACATCAGCTTCTTGGAGAGGCTTCTCAGGTGCTGTGATCTCAGAAAATCACTCCTGCTGGCCCACCCAGGCTGCGAAGTAGATGGTGTTTGTCCTAGCCTCTTTTCTCAGCTCATAATCTTTATGTTTCCAGGTATTTTGAAGTTCATTTGACAATATTTACACCACTAGCCTGGTAGGTCTCGTCTACATTACTAGGTCCATCACCAAAAGGTCTGATCACATTTCAACTTTGCTGCTGGCAGGGCAGGTTAAACACTTGGACAGTGCTGAAAGCTGGATGATATTCAAAAACCTGCAAAAATCACGTTTCAAATAAACTATACAATTGCATCAAATACCACTGATGCTGTTACCCTTAGCAGAAGGGACGCTCACAAGTTTATTTCTTCCCTTTGCCAGAGAAAGTTACTGTTCTTCCCCTGCCATAACACATGATATAAATTCTGTCTATAACTGATTCTGTACATGCCCATTAGGAAGAGATATTTAATCCATGATCCATCAATAGCTCTTTGCCTTCTTTGCACGTTATAATACTCTGCTATCTATTTCTACAAGCACCATGATACTCAGCACTCAGCCTTATTCCTCATGGGGGAGGAAAGGAGAATCCCTGGAGAATGATGTCCTTTGGATGTGTTCCCGCAATACCTCTCTTGAGGAAAACACAGCCAGGAAAACCTGAATCTCTGGGATGAGGTGATATACCTCAGCTACCTCAGTCCAGGAATGGATTTTAGCCAAAGCAATAGCATATGGCAAAATAAAATAAAGCAGGTGAGAAAATAACTTTTCTGAAGAATAAAATAATCACAGCCAAAAGCAGTAGGTCTGCACTGCCGAAAGACGACAGGGGTAGAATGATGATAGAAGTAGTGAAAAAATCACATGTTCCAACTTGGTGACATTATATTTGGCCAGAAATAATTTAGAAGATCATAAGAGGACAAAGCACAAAGAGAACTAAAGGTGAAGAGTAAAGATAAGAACGATTCATAAATTGAAAGATGATATTTTTCCCCTTCTTTTTCTAAGGAATAATGCATCCAGTAATGTAACAAGTACTTCTTAAGGGAAGGAGTGCTGTATTTTAGATATTGAAAATAGAAAAGCCAAGAAGAATGTGGCCAAAATGCTTGAAGATGAGGGTAATAATGTTTTATTTCTTTAGTAATTGCCATGCATTGAAGCTTGAATTGCCTCTGAAGATGTATTCTTGGAAACAGGAACAAAAGAATAAATAGAAGTAATCCACAGAAATGGGTTGGAAAGGAGTTTGCTGATAACAGTAGGAAACGGAGAATGAAAATAGGAAGAACACAGGAACATATCTCTGGATTCCATTCTCTCTAACCAGGCTCTGGGCACTTCCGCCTGTTTTACAGATATGATGCCATTGTAGAAAGGAATATAAAGGTAATTGAAGACACTCACGAACTACTGGTCAAAATATATCTTATTGACTGGATTTATAATCTCTGTACTCATTGTAAATGTGCAGCCTGGACAAATCTTTTTAAAAGTACAGAAGATAAAGTGGGCACCTGTGGCCAATAAGCATAAAAGATCTCTGCAAAAGTTTGGATTCAAAATGAACTCCTCAGAAGTTCAAAGAATCATTCCTCTGCTATGCGATCACAGACCTCGGGAGTTAGGATTACAGGAGTCAAAGCCCATCTCTTCCATGTGCTTTGGTATTGGTTTGGCCATAGTCATCTTTAGCCTTTTTGGTTTGCTTTCTGTCCTGCTAGATGAGATGATACCCATCTCACCCCTCAGGGCTTTGACATCTCAGGACTTACTTCTTCACTATGCTCTATACAATCCAAACTCTCTCTAAGTTACCTAAAATATCAAGGAGTATATTTTCACTAAGGAGATAATGTGATTTATCTTCCTGCCGAATTACGACCAATGTTGTCCTGTTTTTCGTTTGTAAATTCCATGGATAAAGTTCAGGAGAGAGTGACGTGCTGGAAAAGAAACAGGAAGGAAAATATTTCAAAGGCACAAGCATCCACTTCTCTTTAAAACCAAGTGAGAAAGAAATACTTTGAGTCATCTTTCTGTTACCATGAAACAGGGAAGGACATCATCCTTGTGGTTGGACACTTCCAGCTACAGGAGAGAAGTCACAGCAAGATGGTCATATGATCACATAGTACTTCAGCCTAGTTAACAATCTCCCTTGAAAATGAGGGTATTGGGAGTATACAAGGCCAGGCCTGGTTCAGGATAAGAGATATGGAGACCTGAAATACTTTGGGCATCTTTCTGTTATCTAAAGTATCCTGACACTTGATTACTGCAGCTAACAGAATATTGACTTTACTCCAGTTTACCTCTTTGGAAGGGTCCCTTTCCTTCCAGAATTAATTGTATAGAAATGGTAAACATATTTTTCTTAATTAGCTGTGCAGACTTGAGCATATTGGGTTGAACACAAAATACTGGCATAGGAACAAATCCTTCCCTGCCTTGAGAATTCAAAAAATAATGCGTAAATTGGCCCCTGACATCCATATCCTGTTAAATATGTGAGCTGTGACCAAAACAGCATCAGTTTTTGTGTTCCCTCACTCATAAAATCCTCCCTAAGTTCACTAGTTGTATTAAGAGTAGTAGCAAAATCCAAGTTATTGGAGGGAATTAAAAAGCTTTATTAATAAGTTATGATGAAGTGACTGAAACACTTAACTATGTAAGTTTAATACCCTGCTCTGTTCTATGCAGACTTTATGCTTCATATGAGTGTAAATGGAGATGTTATTTACTTTTCTCCCTGAGCTTTTGGGAAAAATAATCATGAGGTGTTGGGGTATAGTGAGAGTGGAGACAATTACCTGAGCAATCTGTATATTGGTTGTGTTAAAAAGTCCCATTTGATGAGTAAGCAACAGAGTTTAGCAGCTGCAGCTGCAAATCAGAAGGCAAAGAAGGCAAACTACTCTCCAGTACATCAGTACATAGATCAGTACATAGGAAAAGAGGAAACTTCTTCTGAGGATGTTGCTGTTTGCAAATGAGGCTTGACAGGGGACATCTTTCTTACACACAGTGAGATTTTTGGGAGGAAAATCTTCTTTGGTAAAGATCTTTTCGTGAAAACCATCTATTTTGAAAAGCAGTTTTCCCGTTCAGGTGAACATCTAAATTGTAAGCCTGATGTACGTGCTAAAGGGAGTTGTGAATGGAGCAAGAGGATATCTGCAAAAAATCAACAACTAATGAGGACGTTAACTTCTAGGAATGCAAGGCATATATTTTACAGTATTTTTTACCAATAGGGTAAAATAAAAGAATTAATGAAATGCAAATGGTCAGCCTGGTTAAAAACAATAAAAGTATAATTATAAGATGCATTAGGAACCAAAAAACTTGAACGCTGCTATTCATTACTAAATGTACATCTAGAAATGGATAGAGGTATTTTCTACTATGTATTAAAATTCATTTTAAGCATGAAAATGTATATTAAAATATACAGTTCTGTCCTGTATGTGATGTGAAGCAGAAGAGGTATGTTCAGAGAAAAAGCAGTCATTGGAATAGAACATCTGTTAAAGGAGAAAACATAAGTTACTGTTAAATAACCAGGCATGGACAATTTAGATCCCAAAAGCTGCAAGGAACTAGCTGCCTATCTTCCAAAGCAGATTTTAACAATTTTTTAAAAGTTGAGGGGATTTCATGCATATTGGTGGGCTGTCAGTAAAATTCCAACATTTGAAAGAAGCAAAAGGGGTGACCTAGTACGTTGCTTAGTCAAATGTCAGTCTGGCCCAACTAATGGAACAGTTAATTCAGGACTCTGTCAACAAAGAATTAGAGACCAGAAATAGAATTAATGATAGTCAACATGTTTGCATGGAAAACAGGTCTTGTCAAACAAATGTGTTATATATTTTTTGACAACGTTACAGGCCCATTTGATAAAGACAATGGTGTTGACATAATATACTTGGATTTCTCCAGTGAATTTGATTTAGTACCACATGACATTTAGATTAAAAAACCTACATTATATGGAATTAGCAGGGCACGCATTAGATGGATTAGAACTGCCTGTCTGACAGGTCTCCAAATGGAGTTTTTAATGGGGAGAAATCGATGAGCTGGGTTGCTATAATGCAGTCTCCAAAGGGACGGATCTTAATCCAGCTCTCTCCAGCATTTTTTTTTCAATGATATAAATCTTTGCAAGTAAAATAAGAAGATGCCACAATGGTTTTTAGATGGCCAGCAATGAGTGCTGTAGTTATTGGGTTTGAGGTTTGACTAAAGGCTCAAAATCCAGTAGTGAGTTCATATAGCAGCCAAAAAATGCGATATCCACAAACACTGGCCACCAAATCAAAGCTATGGGATAGCAGACACTGGACACTGAAAAATAGAAGCAACAGAAGATTAGTTTTCAAAGTAGAAAAACCAAGGTGGTAACTTGTGGCCTTTTGGCATACTGTTCCAAAAAATATGGCCCTTAAAAATACCAAAAGGGAATATTGTTGGGGGAAATGCAATATTGTCACTGTATTAAAATTATGAGAATAACAGATGTTTTTGAATTTACAAACAAAATGACACTTGGAAACAAAAAACAGCAATCTTTCTTCAGAAAATGTCAACACAAAATATTTGATAGTTCCAAATGTTCTTTCAGCTCTTTTGGCCACAACTGTTTAAACTGATTTTGACCACACTTCATGAATAACTCCCATCCCTCTGGAATTATATTTATTTATTTATTTTTCTAACAAGGATACTCATTCAAAAATGTAGGCATTCAACTCCGTTCATGACTCAGTATTAATGGAAAGGCTACAAAATTACTTGTGGTTGCTTCAAATAAAATGGTCTAAGAAAAAATGGCTCTTACAGATGGGAGACAAGTATTATCAGTTATTGTTTGGAAAGAAAAAGTGTAATGTGATATGATTGCTGTGCATGGCTACTGACATGGGCTTTAAAGGGTATTTTGATTTTCCAGACAAAAGTATAAGAATGTCCAAGAGCTAAAACTGAAAGAAAATCAAACTTGAAATGAGATCCAACCCAATGAGATTTCCTACTAGTGGCTGTTGCTATATACTGGATCAGCTTGTCAGCAGACATGGAGGCTTCCTCCTTACTTGGGGTGTTTAAGGCAAGATTAGATATCTTTCTAAAAATATCTGACTTACTTAATCCACCTTCAGGAAAAAGAAAAAAAAAAAGCCCTACAAACTGTGTATACAATACATCATCACTGCTTCCTTTTCCATCCACAAAAACTAGACAAACAAATCAAATCAAATCAAACCAAACCACACTTATTGTTTAAAAAGGAAAAAAAAAGAAAAAAGAAAGAAAGAAAAAAAGCCCTTCTGGAAGTGATGGACCTTTTTAAAAAGTTTTCCGTTTAAACCTTTATATTTATACTCTACAGACATGCCCACATCAGAATACTTCGAATTTCTTTTCAAGGACAAAATAATGTAATCCCTTATTTAACCTCTGAAACTATCTCTAGAGCATCAGCAATGTTACATTACTATTTTTCTCCAAAATACAAGTGTAAAAACCCTCTTTTCTGCCTGTCATAACCCTGCAAGTGCTGCTTTACCAATCTGTGGCTTCCCCTCCCCAACCTCTCCTTGTAGCATCTATCTACATTTAACACATAAATCACTCCTGGGCACTATTGGTGTTTAATTCCAAGTCATTTTTCTAAATGTATCCATGAGTGCATACCCTATGCATCCAATTTGGTCATCTTATGTATGCCTGCTGCACTCGTTAGCATTAGTTTTAACTGGGATCTCAGCATATGGTTCATTACTTGGCTCTCCCTCAGCTTGACACATTAACTTATTTTCTTGCTCCATAAGTTTGCATGTTATCATGATAAAATGTCATCTATTGAAACACAGAGTAGAATCCTTTTTTTTTTTTTTTTCCTCTTTTTTGTTTTTTAAATACTAGCCAAGCAGTATAGAGGGATTTGGACACACTGCAGAATCTCACTCCAATATTCTTTCATATTGAAGTGTTGCTGCTGCTATCTGAACATACGTTGTGAACACTTAGCAGGTATTTCTCCCTCCTTTTCCCTCTTGCATACATGGTGAGTCATGGACTAGAATGACATTCCTGACATAAAACTCTCTTCAGAGTCTGGGTTTGTATCGGCGCCTGTGTGGTGTGTGTGCATAATACACAGACTTATTTTGATGTAACTGTTTGGAGGAAGCACCTGAATGAAAAAAAAGATGACTGTAAGCTACAGGTCTGCAAAATTAGAATTACAGTTCCCCAGATAAATCTTAATTCAGTAGAAAACTAAAGAGGTGTTCCTCCGCTGGCTTAATAATCTAGGAAAACTAGACACTGCATTTGCTCCCATTTCTGCAGTTATAACCAATATTGCAATTTGATGACAATCAAGACAATTTTAAAAAACAGATGTATATTAGTAATTTTCTATTCTTCCTTTCTACATTTCTGACTTTACTTCCTCCTATGCACTGTGGTGGTTATCAAATCCGTCTCCAAAATGAAATACAAAGCAGCAAAGAATGAGGAGTGTTACTGCTTGTGAAAACATCCATCTTGAAACATCCTTTGCCCTTGACAGTTCTTTCCTCCTTTATATTTTCTCTTAATTACCCTATTGGAAGATGCACAAATTACCCACTTCTCTAATCTTCCCAGCTTGTGCGCTTGCTGTGTCTGGGATGAGAAATAGCAGCTCCTTGTGCATTTCCTCTGAAACTCCATGCAGATTCATTGAGGATGGCAGGGGAAATGGGGAACTTGTCCTCAGACTTGCCAAAGCTCCCAGAGAAAGTAATGCCTTGTCTTTCCTATTAGTATTTAGACAGAACCATATAGAGCACGGTATAAACAGGTACAGAAATAGAAATATACCATGTAGGCTAACCAAAGAAGCCAAGAATTGATGCATTTTATGGAAGTTATTTTTAAAAAGCTCCTCATAACCTCATAACTTTATAACAGATTGAAAAGACCGGGAAATGTAAAGTGAGATAAGCATCCTCCGTGTTTTTTACTTTCCTCCCCATAGAGACAGTAGAAGTTTGTGTAGGCTTGATACTGAATGAGCAAACTAGATGCAAAACCCCCGGGAGAAAATTGCCCAGCCTATGAAAAGATTCATTAGTGTCTTTGCAAGCACCATTGGGGTACATTGAGAACATCACTTTGGCCATGAGCCTTGGGGTCATAATAAGCTCTTGCATCTGCATGCAAATAAACTTCAGCAGCGCCATGACTTCCGCTTCTCTTTGCTATTACTGTTTGGACCCTACTGCACCTTCCAGCTAGGCTCTGCTGGGTCTGGAAAGAAGAAAGCTGAGTTTTCGGGAGTTTACACACAAGAAGTGCACACACATGCTCTAGGAAAACCACTCCTGCCATATCTGAGCACACAAGAACCTGGGAAATGGCAGGCTGAAGATCTGGGAGGTAGTGATGGGCAATCAGACTGATTTTCTGCCTTTATATATCTGTGTGTGTGTGTGTGTATATGTACATATATATAGAGAGAGAGAGAGAGAGTACTGAGTCTCCTTTCTGTCTTCTTCATCTCTTTCAACAACGATCCCTTCCTCTTTCATTCCTTGTGACAGGAATTTAGTTCCCAAAGTCCTTAGAGAGTTTGGCAAACCATTCAATGACAGTATTTTAAGGAACAGGACAGCATCTAGATCACAGGAGGAACAACATTTTTATTTCCTACTGAAAGATAAGAAAAACAAGAGATGGAAAGCTTTCACATTCATGAAAACATTCTCTTTCAAAGGTTTTTAGACAAGAAGCAAACTAAAAAGATAATGAAAGTCGATGAAAACAGGGAAAATATTGTCATAAACAGACATTCCAAAATACATTTCCATCTGGCCGAAAGCCACTTTCTTTTTTCATTCTTGTTTTGAATGAGAGCGCATTCAGAAAACCTCTTAGGAAATCTGGAGAGACCCCTGTGATGCTAAAGACTGACTGTTTAATTGCCATTAGCTTTCTCTTTGACAGGTGAAGCAAATCAGATGAGTTTCACCATGAGAAGGCTTCATATGGCCTTTAAGCAGCAGGCATCCTTTCTGGCTGCTCTGTGTTTACAGCCTGAAGCATTCTTATTTGGCCAGTAAAAAAACCCATTATCAGAAAAAGATACATTCCTGACTTCAAGTTTTGAAAGCTTGCACACAGCTGCTATGATGCATATAGGAGAGAAAACAGCTCTCAGCACATGCAAAGGAAGAATATATTAAGCTATATTCAAGGGAATAAACCTGACAAAGGATTTTATGCCTTTTTTGTTGTTGTTGTTGTTTTATTTTTTATATTTTTTTTACAAAAACAAGACAACTTGCAAATGTATACCTCTGGAAAGAGGAGATGGTAATGAACAAAGATGGTGCATTTCCCAGTGGGTGATGAGGAGGCCAAGGGATAGCTGCAGGATGCCGTGATGTACTCTGCTGTCATAATGATTTTACACATAGGCTGGACAACCTGTTCAATAAATCAACATGCATCTATCATTTTTTTTCCCAGGTATCTATTTTCGAAACTTGCAGGCCCATTATAATGCATGGATTGTGTTCGTTAACTTGGCATATCCTTTTCATCATTTCCAATCCCATGCTATCTCTTGGGGCTGAATCATCATTGTATAACAGAGCTTGCATGGTGCTGGGTGAAGATCATTGTCCTTACTCGGGGGGAAACAAAAACATCCCAAAACCACAGAGGAGTATTAACACAAAAGTACACACATCCTAACAGACATATACAGGATAGAGTGGCAACTGGCCTTGTTTACCTCATCGCTCAAATAAGCTCTTTTATTGATTTCAGTGGGAAATGTTCTTGCCTCACTAATACAGACTCAGGTCTCTGAGGTAATTAATGGGATTTTTTTTTTACCATTTTCAACTCAGATTCTGATCTTATTTGTAAGCAAAAACTACTGCTAACATCAGTATCCAGCCTTGTGCTACGCTTTTCTTAAGGCTTTTCTTATTTTCCTGTACATCTCACCAGTTCACTTTTAGACCCCATGGAAAGTAAATTGTTGACACCAGTTGGCTGATGTAAATCTGTGCTAGGGCCACTGAAGCACTTGATGGTCATCAAAATACAAGAAAAGAGTGAAGTTATAACTATTAGTTATAACTACTAGCTAAGCTGGGAAAGAGCATTAAAACTGTTTTTAGCAGAGTATTAACAAACTTGGCAGATCTTCCAGGTTATATAAGGCCTCTAAAATAAAAACTGTTGTTTGTGACATTTATGGTTTTGGTATAGCAAAGGAATAGAACTGGGAGAGTTGATGAAGCAATTTGTTTAAACACATATGTCTTTCAAGATTTAATTTCACGCAGCACAAGTGGAAGTCATTAGAGCCATAAGTATTTTCTGTGCTTTCATGGTGTAATGAAGTGTGCAGCTTCATGGACACAAACAAAATTTGCAACCAGCGAGAATTTGAGCCCCGGGACTCAAATTGCAGGTGAAGCCAGGATCTTCAGATACATTTTGAAATCTCACCTTGTATTACCCTGCACAGACATTAGCCAGTTTGGGGCCATAGCCCACAGGTTAAAATGTGCCAGAAAATTCCTTTGACTTCTCCCAGTTGCCCCAACCTCAAGTCAGTATACTTAAGACTATCCTCAAGATTATTCTTTTTCATTCACCACTGTCTGAAAGATGAAAGACAACAGATTTAGAGAAGCAAAGGTCCCGACTTCTGGAGATGACTTCTTTCATCCTCCCACGGAGCAATCAGTGCTCCAAAAAGAGTCTCTGACTGGAGTGCCTCTGGGAAAAAAAAAAAAAAAGGATGCATTTCAAGGGACCAAAACACTTTATCACCTGTAGGAATGGCAGCTGCATGTGGTCTTGGTATTTAAGCTCCCACTATAAAACAGGATCATAATTAAACCACCATTTCATAGGCACCGAAGGCGATCTGAGATGCTTTTCCCATCTGGCCTCCAGCTAGTGCTTTAGAAGAGTATGGGTTTTTTATGGGTCTCAGCACTGTGTGGATATCTCGAGTATCTTGGGCATCTCAAGTGGTACTAGGGACCAGCTGTAGGTATGGCTGGTGCAGCCTATGGAGTTATTGAGCTCCTTTGATGAGCTGAAAAATGTGCTACTCTCCATTGGAGATGTTCAGGACAGCTACATGGTTGTGTCCCCACCAGAGGAAATAGAGGTCTTTCTAATGACATATGCTGCTTCCATTCTGTTTGTTGATTTTGGGTAAGAAAAAAAAAAGAATGGAAGCAAAGGGGACTCTTTCTGATCATAGCAAAAGTTACACTTGAGTTTCTAGAGCAATCTAGGCTTGCTGTTACTAACTTGTTCTTTTAAGTGGCTTGGTTTAAAGACCTACTAAAATTTTGTCCCCAGTACAACACAAAGATTGTTTTGTTTGCTGAAATATCCCTTGATTTGGGCCTGCAGCATCTACCTCCCCCCCGCCTAAAAAAAAATAAAAAAGAAGAAAAGAAAGAGCAGAGTCATGTTTTTTTTTGTCTAACACTGTTGAAATTCTTCCAGCTGCAGAATGCTTAAATCTGAAGCTCTTATTTACCCTGTCATCTCAGCTCTTGCATTCATGACCAAGGCTGAATCCAATGCAGGAAGCTAGACTACATTTGTAATGGGACTGATGGAGTTTTTAATGGATAATTTATGGCTTATCAACTGCCATTCTGATGGGATGCTGAACCAAAATGTTCTAGGAGATATTTTTAAAGGAAAATAATAATGAGGAAAAACTTTCATTTCCATTTATAATCTACCTTTGCTTGACCTTAATTCAGTTAATGTAATATTCATACCAGAAAAAATTCTTTCCTATATCTTTTTTAAATAGTTCCACTGTAAGCTTGAGTGGATAGTAAAAGGAAATAGCAATAATGAATACAGTTCTCTGAAGTATTCTTAGGGAAATTCAAAAGCCTCAAAATCTGATCTTCTTCCATTGCTTCAATTTTTCAAAATTGCTTCAGTTGGCCAAAAACTTCTGTTATATATCATATTTCTTTTCATTTTAAAAACAAGATAACTTGCATTTTCAGTTCTGTTTTTCGAGTTGTTGAGTACTTGTTAGCTGAAGTGAATCATGACTAGTTTTCACATCACAAGAGCATAAACATGACTCTAAGCACATTTGCTTCATGGTAAAGTCATGAGAACAAGTTTTCTAAGGAGACAAAATTTACCCAGCTGAAACCCCAGTTGGGGAAGATTTTTATTTATATACAAAAATTTTAAAATTTAAAAACTACTGTTTGCAGAGTCCTTATAAATATATTGTAAACGCTTTGGATTACATAGAACCTATCCAAAGTTTTCTATTCTACTCCAGTTCTGGAACCTGTCATAATAATTTATGAATATTGTCAACTTTATTTCAGTGTTGTAGCCTAGATTAAAATAATACCTTTTCTTGTACACGTACCAGTGGGTACATGACTAGAAATGAAATCTTCTTGCTTTTGGAATAATTCAGAAGACTGAATCATGATCTAAATTTCTAATTGTGTCCAATTCTGTTCTAATTCCTAAATTTTCAAATGTGTCCAATTATGAACAATGTGCATCTGTTGGTCTCCTGAAAACTTTGACCAGCTTCAGACAAAAAAAAAAAAAAAAGCACAAATGATTTGAGCACAATCACATTTCTTCAGAAAAAAAATCTAAGAAAAGTGAGAGCTGTGTGTAAGCAAGAGACTTGAATGAGTGTCTTTCTTTGGTAAGGTAGAAGAAAGCAGCACCTGGGACTACATGAGGGTTCGGAGGTGGGCTGGTGTCTGGTCACCTTGCATGGATGTGTTGGGAGTCTCTGGAAGGGCGTGGAAGCTGAATTAAGGATGAATAGTAGTGAACAATCGTAGTGAACAAACGTAGTGAACAATCTACTTGAATCCATAGAAGATGGACTCCTGCTGCTCATGAAACAAGTTGTTGGTCATAAGTTTTCATGGGAGGAAACAATAATCCTTGTGGACCAGCTAATTGAGGTGAGGCCAGGGAGGTTCTTGCCTGACTCGCTCTATCACAGCCATCACAGCCCAGGGGAAAAAGAGACTTTGTTTTGATTTTTGCAAATTTTTAATTAAACTGTTTATCATTCCACAGGAGATAAGAAGACAAACCTAGTGTGATGAGATTTTTTTTTCCTTACTGTTATTTATTTTTCTTCAGCACTTCCTCCCTTGTGAATAGCACCACTTCAAGTGAAAGAAAATTCTCCCTTTGGTCAAACACACTGGGATTTTGCTGGAAACAAAGCATTTGAAGTTGTTTCCATCTTATTTCTTTCTCTCTAAATGGTTTGCCCATACACTTTAGGAAGGCAATCCCTTTAATGTCGCCTAGCACATCCTCCCTGGCAGTCACAGTGCATGCACTTTCCCCCTAGATATAATGGCACCAATTAAATTACCTTGCAGCCTGACCTTAATATGGCAGGAATGATTATTCCATGAAACAGTTAGGGCTCTAATTGACATGAAGTGCCTGCAAAATATGTCTTTTGCAGCAGACCCTGTCAAAGTCACATTGATATGCTAATACCTATAGCTGGCAGAATCACTTCATAAAGAGAGACACTGAAAATTGAATTATTTCAATTTCAGGACCCAGGAATCTAGTGATCTGTCTGTATATGTAACTAAGTAGGTGCAGTACTTTATATGGGTAAACAGCTGTACTGGGGCGTTGCTATGGCAACTGCTTGACTCATGACAATTGTGTTAGTGATGAAGTCATTAGTGGTGCGAAATGTACTTTGAGGTTGTCAAGTGTACACTCCAGGAATATTTCAACAGTATTAGCGGGGCCTTCTCATTTGCATAATTTAGGCTTTCACCTGCGCTCGGGTGGCAGCGCAAAGCAACAGTGACCACGTTCCCTACGAGAGCACCTCTTGCACGTGGTGAGAGCACTGAAACGCAACTGGTGCCTCTACACAGGATCACGACCTCTTCATAACTGAACCTTCCTTTCCTCATCTTCCTTTTCTTTCTCTTCTTCTTCTTCTTCTTCTTTTTTTTTTTTTTAATCAAAAAGTTTTGAGGCATAGCACTGCTCCAAGGAAGGGATCCTTCAACTTTTATGGAGCCAAGTTGGCTTTGAAGGTCTGGACTTCACTTCTTCATTTCTGCTTTTTTGTTTGTTTGTTCATTTTGTTCCAATCTGCTCCAAACAAGCCACAAGTATGTTTAGGACCATACGGGATTGCTTTTTCCTCATTTCAGCTTTTTTTTTTTTTTTTTTTAAGCATTTTTCATGGTTTCATTAGTGTGATTTCCTATGCTACAAAACTGAATGATGAGTCCCAGAGACCTTTCTTGACCTTATATGTCCTTATTTTGAACTCTAAATATTTCAGAGGATGAAAATATTTCCTTTCTGTTGGCAAGAGGATACAAAAAAGAACTTAACAGGTCTTTTGACAAGCCATCAGAAGAGACTCCCCTAGATTCAGCCTTCGGCAGTAGGGTGCCAGCTAATACTGCCATGTATATTCTCTTGTGAGTTCTGCTCTTGTGTTTGGTAGTTTGAGACGGTCTTCTCAGGGCCTCCATAGCAGAGGAGAAATAGCAGAAATCCACCTGTATCCAGCCATTTTCTAGACTGGGCTCTGATGAGTACATCTGTATTTTGCAAAAGGGGGAACCAAGCTAGAACTGCCCAGGGTTGCCCTTTGCTCATCCGGGTCTAGAAGGAAGTGTAGCATGGACATATTTTTGTCAGATATAAAGGGTATTCATGGGAGAGTGAGAAGGCGTCCTCCTTCCAGGCACAAAGTCCTCTATGCAGGTGTTTATCTCCTGTAAACTCTCTCATGTCATCTGCAGGGTGGCAGACCACAGGAGACAGCCTGTAAGGACTGTAACCATCCTGACTACCCGTAAGATTTCCTCAGCAGTTGTGACCAGGGACATGAACAACTTCAGCACAAATTCCATCTGGCAACACATCTATTCCTTGCATGTTCATCTGCCCACATCCTGAACCTTTACCCTTTTCTTCCAAGCCAGGAGGAAGGGTGGAAAGGGGTGTTTCAGAGCAGGCAGGCAAGGAGGGAGCACATACCTCCTTCCTTGACACACAATGTTTCTGCTGCAGGTGTGACCTTTCAGGCCCGTAGGCCCATTTCCAAAGAAATAATGATGGTTCACTGCTCAGTGTGGCTTAAAATTCAATTTCCAATAACTTAAAAGGGCAAGATTACCTATTTAACATGCACATGCACATATAAGCATGCACACATGCACATGCAAAAGATGTCACTAGGAGCAGGAGATCAAGGCAAGTGCTCAAGATTGTCACCAAGATAAGTTACCAGACCTTGTGAATTGATATTATTTCTTTACAGTGTATTATCTATTGAAATGCAATCTAGTGCTGTATGTTCCCTCTACATGTTCAGCCTAATACTGTATAATCACCAGCCGCTTATGTATTAATTACAGCTTAGCTTTACAATTGGGATGAGTAGAAAAGTAAGCATGAAATCAAAGCTGGATTTGACTAGCATACTTTGACAGGATCTTTACTAGTCAAGGGTATCTTTAATATTGTATTTAAAGTATGTGCATGTGTGTGTGAGGTGGAGGAAGAGACATTTTATCACAGCTTGGTAGCATAATAACAAACTACTGCAAATCATTACCTGAGAGAGGAGATTTGAGTTATTCATAGAGTGCAACAGCTTTCTGAATCAATTTGTTTTCCTGTCCAGTGTCCTCCGTTCCACCTGAAAAAGAATCTGCTTTTCCCCCTAGAAACAGACTTTTTTACATGACAACAGAAAATTCATTTTTCTTCTTCTTTCTGAAAATTTGAGATGATCTATTGGTGTGGTGAGGCTAATGGAAAAGTGAATAGAATGAGCAGGTGAGAATATCGTAGTTTGACACAACCACTCTACATTGAGGGAAAAGATTATACATCAAACTTCATGCTGAAATACTTTATTTCTTTCAAATCTGATTCATGAAGCCAGATTTCACACCTTCTTTGCTTTTTTATCTACTAATCCACCAGCCTCTTAGAAGCTCAATGTTTTGGACTGGCCACGCTGGAAGATTTTGCATGGCTGATCCCTAATTAACTTCCTTCCATCACAGTATGTAAAAGCTGAAAGCATCCCTAGGAAAATGGATATAAATTAAAAATATGTTCATAAAAAACTGTGAATAAAAAAGGTGCAATTTGGACATTATTCCTTCAATGATTTCTCCCTACACTTTCTGTGACAAACTAGGCACCTTCATCAGTAACTACAAAACAGGCAAACATTCCTGAGTTAGTCTTCAGGGCCCTACATGCATACAAGCATTTACTCTATTTAAGACCATGAGCTAGATGTCCTGGTGCAGGAAGGCCGCACATGAGCCCTAAGACAGTTTAACCTGTTACTTGAGAACATTTCAAGTAATAGGAGATGTGGTTTTTATAGAGCAACTACGAATGGCTCGACTTCAAATCTGCTGCTGTGGAAGGAAGAGCCTAGCAATCCATTTCTGCCCAAACACACACATAAAACATCTGTGGTCACCTCATCATTAAGATAAGGTGCTCAGGGGATTGAATGGGTGCTCACTGGTTCTAAGAGTGGAGGTATATCCTATTTCTCCTATGTGTTTGAAATTGCAGTGGGCACCCTCTAGACCATGGGCACTAGTCTGTGTCTGAGTTACTGCCAGTTATGAAAAAATGAGTATATAACAGAAAACTTCTACTCATCCTTCGATGTCTTGGAGACAGGAACAGTCCCATAGTCTACACGTCTGGCACCTTAAGTTCTTTAGTATTACCTTGGGTAACATTGTTTTACCTCTTTTTCAGGTCACATCCAGAACTGAGCAATCAGAAGAATAAAAAGGTAGGTTGGACATCTTCTATTGTCCTTCTGATACTGTTTCAGAGTGATATAAATATATATTTTTCAATCACAGAATTCCTACAGAAAATTCTGAAGCAAACTGATTTTCTAGGAGCAACTCTACTAGTGTGGTTATTTACTTATGTCTGTCATTGATCTGTCCTGTATTCAAAGGATGCCTAGGTAAAATATCTATTAGGGTCTCTGACTTCTTCATGCTCTTTGAAGGAGACAGCTGTGCCTGTGGAAAGTAATGCCCTTCTCCATGAGAATTTCCTCATGGCCAGCAGCCATGCCAAGGAGCCAAAGAGCAAGACAGCAGGTCACTTTTTGGCTTCAGGGCTGGACAGAAATGAAGGATTGTGCAGCCCAGCCTTTCTTGACCACAGTGACTTCTCCAGCATGTTTTTGACCAAATGCCCCCTAGGACTTCTGATGACCCTTTTGTGCTCCCTGGGCTTCATAGATGAAACTCCTCACATGAACCGAACTTTCTCTGCTGCGACTATTGCTTGCATTAGGAGTTAGGATCTACCCATTACGGTCTGCTACAGCTTCTTGCTGGCACAGATTCACTCAGGCAACATCGTCCTCCAGGTCACATTTTTGCCTTGGAGACATAATTGCAAACTTGTGCAGCCAGCCAAAGCCTTTCTTGCCTTCTGGATCAGTGGCAGGGGAAACTTAGGGACTGTATCTGTCCTCTCTTTTATCTGTAGCTGGCATTGCTTGCAAAAGCTTTAGAGCAGTTTCATGCAGTTTCATTTATTTTTGCCAGCATTCTTTATTTTTTTACCTCTTTGGGATAATTTTGCATTAAGCTTTGGTTTACTGCAATGGCAATCAGAGCACAGCAAAATAGAGAGTGCGTCAAGAAAAGGAGAGGAGCTGCATTGTAATGGACAAATAAAGGCTGCACTCCAAACTGAAGTCTTCTGGCAGGTATGAAATGACACTTTTGGCAGATTTTTTTTAGGTTTCCCCGTCAATGAAAGCCTGACAGGTGAGTGGAAGTGAGCGCAGAGAAGGTTGATCATCTTTGTTCAATCCTCCTGAGAACAGCTCCCTGCAGCACTCATGTGGTTTTTCCTCCCTATAAGAAGCAGCAGCAGAATGTTAACAAGCTTCATTTTCCGTTCCCAACAACTAGGAAGCGACCTCTGACCGCTTCCCTGGCTGTTTGTGTTCTTGATGCTGATAGAGCCAGATTTTCACAAGACAGACCTGGATAATTTTCACGGCAGCAACACTGTTGCAAACCAATTAGCAAGCCAGCTTGATAGGGTAAGGTTTCAGAGATGCCCATGGCTACTTTAATAAAGTTTCATGTGTATCAGTATGATATTATTGATTTTTCCCCCATCAGACCAAAAGATTAAAGTTCAAGCTCTGTAGCAGAGTGTGAAAACCGTAGAGATTCTATACCATGTATACTAATTTAACCTTTGGAAAAAAAAAGAAAAAAGAAAAGAAAAAATATATCATATGCAGGCTTCCTCTTGCTTTTGTACACATTATTTAACATTAATGCAAATAAAGCTGTGACTGCACTGACAGCTCTGCCAGCCTAAAGGTCACCATTTATTACCAGAGTTGCCAGCAGAGAGTCACCAGCAGAGAGTCAGGCACTTTACAGAGACACATATGAAAACACGATCCCCCCACAGTGAGAGAGACAGGGCACACATCAGAGGCAGAGGGATGCTGGAAGCGCAGAAGCCACTAAACGGAGGGCCCCTGCACAAGTTCCCACTGCTTAATGAGCTC
>NW_010578165.1:110267-149481 GCF_000705375.1 Tinamus guttatus | reverse complement strand
TCTTTCCTAGCTCAGTCCTTGGATCATCCTCTTGTTTATTATATCTCTGTCATAACAAAATCAGAACTGCTCGTCACTGCAGGAGAATGCATCCCAGAGCTAGTTCAGAGCTGGTCAAATAGGGATCATCCCAAACAAACAACCTAGTTGCTGTGATATCCACCTAATCAGAGGCAGGACTGCAATAGGACACAAGTAATGATTGTCCTTGCCCCTAAACATCCATTTTTTCCTTTGAAGGGAGAACTTTGCACTCATGGTATAGATTTTCCCCCTAAAAAGTTTTCTAAAATATTTCTTGACTAACTAATATCAAGCTTCATTTTGGAGAGAATCCCAGAAATCCCTTTACTTAATTTGGATCATCGATGAAAATGTTTCATATACTTCTACTTAGCATAGTTAAGCTCACTAAAGTGATGTCTAATCCTTACTTAAATTTCACCCCAACCTAAATTAGTAATTATTTAGTATAAACCTTTCAGATGGATTTAGAAAAACTAGCTCAGTGATTTCATCTGAATGATGCAATCTTTTAAGGAAACATTCCAGATAACCTTGTAAATGAGTGTGAAACAGGGCTTCCTTGGGATGTTGATAGACCTTTTATTCAGCTTCCTTTGCTTTTTTCTCAGAGACCAGGGAGCCCCAAGCACCACTAATTTTTTCATCCTAGCAGACAAATGCCTTTCCGAGTTAAACCCTTGTTTATTGCTTATAACCATTACAACTACATCTACTCTAGTTATTTGAACTCTGAATATTGCTTCGTTCATGTCAATTCGCCTTTTTTTTTTTTTTTTTAATGGGTCTTGCTTCCAGGAAACACGTTCTCTGTGACTCAGTCAAAGCTTATTTTACTAAAGAGCTACTGTCAGATACCACCAGCATTATGAAAACTGTGGTTTCATTTGTATCCTGCCATTGGAGACAGAGTCTTTGAAGTCCTGAAGTTGTATATATTATTTACTTTTTGATTAGGTGAATAAATAACTTGATCAAAACACCGGTTGTAACAGATCTGGAGACCTTGGCAGACCTCCAGGCCCAGGATGATTCTGGTTTCACAGCCACACTGTGGTTCCAACAACAAACAAAGAGATAGAGTTATAGCAAGAATAGTTTGGAATGGGATTTGCGGGGAATATAGTGAAAGCAAGAATCCTTTGGGAACATTCTGGGCTCACATGTTAAACAGCAAGCTCTCACCACAACCTGTCCTCCACGTCACTGCAAAGCAGTCTTCATGTCCATAAAGAGACATTTTAAAATGAGATAAACTTTGAAAGGATGGGGAAAGTCTCTTCCGTGACAATTGGTTTATTGTGCTGTCTGCTGTCTTTACAGTAATGAGGTACCTGCTTGCTGTCTCTATTCTGCCTTTTGACCGAGGCATCTGTATCAGCTGGATGGTGATTCCTTGGTGCCACAGACCTCAGTGCAAAGCCAGACCAACTGTTTTTCCAGCTTTAGAGATTCATACTGGAAAGCTGTCTAATAGACTGAGTTTCTGAAGGCATCTCAGCAAGGTGAAGGCTTTTGCTCTGAGGTCTGACTTCTGAACCTTTGCTGGAAGGAGAAAGGCAGCTGTGCTATTCCCATGCATTCCTTACACACCAAACAGTCTCCAAATGCACAAAGATGGGACTAGTAGAGATCTTTCTTCAGGCTCTTGATGCTTTGAGGTCAGGGCTTTGTTCCAGAGTCAGCTGAGAGATATAAGGGCACTATAAAGCTGTGCTCAACTCCAGTGAGACTCCTAGCTACAAGATGTTACAAAGGTTGAAAGCAAATGGACAAAATTCACAGAGAAGGTCTCTATATAGTTCATTATACTATCAGAAGGAAAAGCTACGTTACTCATGCCCTGTTCTTACGCTGTCTCCTAAGCATTCCTTAGTGGCTTCCTTTAGAAAGGAGAAAACTGGACTCCAGTTCTGCTCTGCTGCTCTTCTGAAGGGGCTCAGCACCATGTCAAGAAGCTCTGGAGTCTGCCTGACAGCAGCTTTGCGTCCTTGAAGTGGCACAAAGTAGCCCTAAGGACGGTGGCTGCTTGTGACTGAGCCAAAATGCTCTTCTCTCTCTTCACTGTCTTCAGCTATCTCAAAGAATTCAAATGAAGAGGAGTTTAACAAGTTGCTATTTATTTGCTAATGTTTTCTCCATTCTCAGAATAGCAAATGAACATGGCAAAAGCTGGTTGGTGAATGACATTTTAATGGAAGCCACCATCTTTAGAAGTATCATAAACTGTCAGCATCTTGAGTTTCATAAGGCAATTTAACGGAACGGTGGATTGCAAGTACTATTTTCAAGTTAGATAATCATTTATTTTTTTCTATTTGTCTGCTTACTTATTTGTCTTCTTGTAACTTTGATTTCAAGAGAGGCGAAACCATCAAATCTTGAACAGATGAGAACTAAGTTATACACAGAACTAAAACAGTGAATGTAGTTGGTGTTCATTATTGCTAAGATAGTTGGCTCTGCCATCCTCAGGCATTGGATACATTCTCCTCTTTCCTGTGGCCCTGCCATTATCTTTCAGAAAACGGCCGATTGCTATCCCCAAAACTGTGCGAGCTTCAAGTCTGGAGTGTGAAAATGTAGTGTGTTCAGCAGCAACCACAGCACTTGCCTTTAGATGTCAGTAACAGCTACCTGCTTATATGTTAGGTGGGCTTCGTGTCTGAGATCCAGAAGAAGATGTCCCAGCCTCGCTGTGCGTTCCAGGAACTCTCCTGGAAGGGGTGTTCTTAGGACAGCTCCTATAGATGTTCCCCATTTGCTATGACATAAATGGGCACATGCTTTTAGCATGCACCTGAGGAAAAATAATCCCAAACACCAGTACAGGCTGGGGACCGACCTTCTGGAAAGCAGCTCTGCAGAGCTGGGTGTCATGGTGGACGACAAGTTGACCATGAGGCAGCAGTGTGCCCTCGTGGCCAAGAAGGCTTTGGGACGTGTTTCACTGCTCCGGAAATGTCACTGGTCTGCCTATGATGTGGGATTTTACAGGACGTTGGAAAATGCCAGGTCTTTTCCTCCAAGTCGCAGAGAGTGGCCAGTCCTCGGGACCAGCTGTTAATAATTTCCTTTTAATACAGCTATAAAGAGAGAACGTCCTGAAGCTGCATAGGAGCGGGGAGCAGGACAGAAAGGGACCTCCCTCCTACTACCTGCTGCTTCTCCATTCCCTTCTTAACTTAAGGAACTAGAGGAAAAAATTCTTAACAGTGAGGGTGACAGAGCACTGGAACAGGCTGCCCAGAGAGGTTGTGGAGTCTCCTTCTCTGGAGATCTTCCAAACCCGCTTGGACGCAGTCCTGTGCCACGTGCTCTAGGTGACCCTGCTTGTGCAGGGGGTTGGACTAGATGACCTCTAGAGGTCCCCTCCAACCTTAAGCATTCTATGATTCTATGATTTAAACATGCTGATTTTACTAGTGCTCAGCCTTGTTTCCTCTCAAGTGTGTGAAGAAACCCCTATTAACCACCACTGAGGTGGAACTGTACTAAATCAGGCTCAGCCTGGTCAGAGGTACTTTTCAGATGTGCTGTGAATCTGAGGAAAGTGGTGTCCTTCAGTAGCTTGTGGATATAAAGGCAGTCAGTAGGAAGTGAGAGGATTAGGGGGAGGAATTCCTTATTCACCCAGACTCCAGTGTAAAGTCATCAGGACCAAGGGCACCACAGCAACAGGAAGCCCCATCCCCTCTTTTTTTAGTATTTCATAGAAATTTCAGGAAAGCTATTTCCCGAAGCATGTGTCAAGGGGCAATATGGTCCTTGTTGGATAACACCAGTGCTCAGGAATTCCCAGAGGATGAGCTAGGAAGAGACTGACATTCTCCCCTGGGAGACCTGGGGAAAGGTCTCTGGGGGAGTGGAGGATGCTCAGGCACACGGGATAAGTATGCAAACATATCATGGATGTGCAGTGATGGCTTGAGGCTGCTTTGGATAAAATCCTTTGGCTCTCCTGTAGTGAACACACAGAATCAGAACATCTGAGCTTGGAAGGCATCTATTGAGATCGCCTCTTCCAGCTGCCTGGAAGACCAGCAGAAGGAAGACCAGCAAGAGCAGGCTGCCTAGGACCATGTCCAGTTAGGTTCTGAATATCTCCAAGGATGACAACTCCATAACCTACCTGGAAAATGTTTTCCAGTGTTTGATAATCCTCACAGTAAAAATAACACATTTTTTTTTCTTTTTCAGACAGCATTCCTTGTGTTTCAGTTTTGCCTCCGGTCCTGTTACTGAGGACCATGAGAACAGTATGGCTCTGTCTGCTTCACACACCAATTGCATATTTATACACATTGCAAAGGTCCCTCCTGAGCCTTCCTGAGGCCAAACAGTCCCATATTCCTTAGCCTCCTCTAATACAGCAGATGCTCCAATCCTTTAATCATCTCCATGGCCCTTTGCTCGATTTGCTCCAGTAGCTCCATATCTCTGCTGCGCAGGGAGCCCAGCACTGGACCCAGCACCCCAGTGATGAGCTGAGAGGAAGGATTGTCTCCCTTGATCTGCTAGCAGTGGTCTTCCTAATCTGACCCAGCATACCATTGGCTTTCTTGGCCACAAGGCCACATTCCTGGCTCACAGTCAACTTGTTATTTCTCTCATTTGAGAATCTTTCTGTTTTTATTTTGAGACTCTTTCTATGCAGGTAGCCAAAAGTCCCAAAACTTCAATCTAAACATCCAAGCTTTATACAATCGCCATGAGAGAAAAATGCAGTCACTGAGTTTTAAGGGAAGAACAGGAAAGGGAAGATGAACCCTTCGGCTGTGGTGAAGATTTCTGTGGTGTGCCTGTTTGGCAGTGGTGATGGTCCCTCAGCAGGAGTGATCAGGTCCTACCAGGTCATCGAGCCTGGCAGTCTTCTCCACTCCTGGTAGCTGCTGGACAGGTCTCTCACCTGCATTAAGCAGAGGGTCCTCCTCACCTTCCCTTGGTTGAATTCTCACACTTTTCCTCAGTCAAATCAATTTTCATATTGCATTTTTGCCCCATCTTCATTCCCCCCAGGAAGCAAATATCCCTGCCCTTGCTCTCCTATGACTCACCCACAAAAACCTTCCTGCTTCTAAACTATTTTATTTTGCCTTGTCTCATGCTTGTTTATCTTGGGCAAAATCCTAACCTCATTGAAGTCAGTGGCAAAACTCCCATTGACTCAAACAGAGCCAGGGTTTCATCTTTTGTCTTGATTAGATTGTGAGTGTGTTTGCCTTGAACATACTTAATCTTGTCCTGGTTTGATTGTAGTTTTTGGATACGGGCCACGTTGCATCTCTGCATTTAGCAGTGTGTAGACATATGCTCTTCTGTGAGAGTTACAGGATAACAATTAGCACAGAGGATTTACTGTAGCAGTTCAGGAAGGTGTAGAAGGAGGCAAACAAAGGAAATCAAGCACTAATTTCTATGTTTCAGGCCTAATATTTATTCACAATGAAAGCAGGGACTAAAGGGAAGGAAACATTGCTCCCATTATGGAGGCTCGGGGCTTATAAACACCATTCATGGGATTGCATTGCAAGAGCTATTGCAGGGAAATGCTGATGCCACAGAAAGCAAAAGGGGCTGAGCGGCTGTAACACAGCAATAACTCAGACAGGCTTAATGCAAGGGGAGAGCAGCACCGGTGCCAATGAGCCAGCATTTCCTCATCCCTGCTCCCTCAGAAATGCAGAGCGTGATTCCTCCTCATCATCCTTGCTTTGAATTGCCTTTTTCTGAGTAAAGACCTGTCAACATCCTAGGCTGATGCCTCGCACAGGGCACTGCTGCTGCTTTGCTGGCAAGTCCTTCTGGAATAAGGGTCATCTTAAAACCTTCATTCTCCCCATGCTCTAAGGCTGCTAGACATGATCAGAGCCCATCTTCAAACTTTTTGCCCAACATTGTCTTAGGAGAAAAGTCTAGGTTATTTACTTCCTGGGGCTAAGCACTGCAGCTGTTGTTAAAGACCTTCCTACAACATGGAGATATGTTTGGAGAAGATTGATTGACCTTCCAACTGAGAATTTTGTTCTGCTTTTTTGGCCAGCCTGGTGGGTATCTGGTGCAGGATTCATATTTGGGTGAAACACACAATCTGAAAGATTGTGAAACAGAAGCTCTGCATTTATCATAGCTTGTATTTATGGTACTATGAGCTGCAGGACTGTCTTGATCAGGAAAAGATCTAGTATGGTTCTCTTGGTCCCATTTATTTGTTGTCTTTTTGGCTAGATTGCCCCAAGATATTTGGAATTAATGAATATCTCATGGCAGAGGTTAAAGAAAAACACAATTTTTAGCTGCTTTCACACTGTATCTCACACTTGTGTGGAAAGAGATGCTCACTAGTCTAGGATGTATTGTGTGTGTTGCCAAAAAGTGCCAAGATTTAAGAAGGCAGCATCAGATAAAAAGAAGAGTTAATATATATGTCACAAAGACCACTGGTTAGCTCAAAATCCTTTACCTTATTCCAGTAAGCAGCAAATCTTAGATCTGTGAAATAAGTAGTTAATAGGAACTTACTTGATACTTTTAGATTTTTGGGTTAAGTTTGGTCTTTCATTGAAAGTTAGATACTGGTTGAGCTTTAACTTTTGAATTTACTTAACATTATTCAACATTTTTTTTCCCATCAAGGAGTTCTTGGGCTTCTGTAATCTTCAAAAAAATCATCCAATGTGAATATTCCTGTTTCACAGTGCTATTTATATGCACTGTTTGTGGGCATTTCTGCTCCCTATTGGGAGGCCTCAATAATTATCTGCCATACAGAAGGAATTTCAAACTGCATATTTGAGCGTAAAGTTTGCAATGAAAATTTGATCCTAAAGCCCAGTAAAAACAATTTTCAGCAATATTTATGGAATGCAAACACAAAGGGAGAACAGTTTCCACCAAGAGAATCCTATATATATATGTATATTTATATATTTATTATTCACTGTGCATGGAAAATCTTTTTGAGGTGCTTGCTCTATGTTACTTAGTGCTTTCAGTTACTATCGGTTAAGCCTCCTTCAAACCTATACTGCTGAAAAAGGGTTGAAATCCAGGGCTCGAACGGGGCCAGAATGCTTCTCCGTCTGCCCAATCACAGGCTCGCTCTTGGCAGTCACGACGCGGTGCGCGCTGTACATGGTCAGGACGCCGTTATCCCCTCCGCCAACGATCACTCCAGAGGACTCAGGAGACTCATTGCCAAAGCTACCCCAGATCAGCTTATGAAACCTGAAGGAGGAGATGATGAAGCCGGCATAAGCCACAATATTCAGTGGAAGTCAAGATACCCTGCAAGAATCACATCTATATTCCACCCTATCAAACACACACATCAAACTGTACACCTTAAATAACTGCCTCATTTGAAGCTGACTGTGGCTCCTGCACCCAAAAAGAAATGAGCTTCCTTACGGTGTCTTTGAAAAAGGAAGCTACAATAGATTTCTTTTTAAAATTATTTTTATTTTTTAAAGAGTTTAGGAGTTCACATGGCATTTGGTAAGTGAAATACTCTGAACTACACAATACGGACATTATTGTAAGATTAGGAGCTTGTATTGTAGGATTAGGCTCTTCCCAGCCTTCAAACGTGAAAAAAAAAAAAAAAAAAAAAAAAAAGCCTAGTGTGAGAAGAATAAATAGGGCCTGTTAAATTATAGGAACTGTGCATCGGTGAATTATATTCGTCGCAGTAAAATCAATGTCTGGACGACTGTCTTCCTGTCAAAATAATGCATATGTTAAGACATATATACATATTTACAGAACAGCAGCTTGATCATTAAAATCAGCCACAGCACAGATGCCTTCTCTACAGATGTTTTCTTTGTCTTGAACAGACCCAAAATGCAGAAAATGCAAAGGGATATACATGCTATTTTTTCCAAGCTTCACTCATGATGTATGCTCTGCTTGAAGAGTAAATACCTTTTGCATTCCAATTACTGCATGTGAAAATCTATTGATGGTGTTTTATTGGTAATATTTCATTGCTATAAGCTTTTAAGCTGACTGGAGCTGCATGCTTACTAGGATTTCCTAAAGTCCAGCAGATCCAGAGATGAAGACATATTTTCACTTGAGTTTTTTTACCCCGTCCTTCTGTTCAAAACTGAACTAACCCAGAGACATTTTCGTGCTTATGGTATATAAGTGGGAACTTAATGGTCTTAATGACCATTTCTAATTACCCTGGAGGAGACAAGATGTTGGCCTGAGGGTTTGTTAGCAGTGGTGGTGCTTCACGGCACCAGCAAATGCTAGAAGATGACCAGTTGTTCTGAGGCCAGATCTCAGATATGAGGATCACCGGAGGCGTAAAAGGATTCTCAGTGTCCAGCTTCCCATGAAAAAACTTGTGACACTTAACTGTCTAGGGCTATTTTGAAAATGTTAGCCTTAAAGGGCTAGATTTACCCTTTGAGTTTACGTTTCAGCTTCTAATGTATTTTCTTAGACTACCTCCCACTCGCAGCATTAACTTTTTGTTAATGACTCCCTGCCTCATCTGCTGCCTTCTCATCTCGTCTGATCTTCCTGATTCCTATCTCCCCAGAGCTCTGTAGGGCATATTCTCTCTCCAGGAAGCACAAATTCAATCATCTCTGATACCACAATTGTGGTAGTATTGACGCACCCTAACTGCCTGCCATTTCCAACAGGAGAGGGTCTCCCAAAAATACCTCCTGCCATCCAGCTGCCCTTATTTTATTCCTTGTGAGACAATGGAGAACTGCCATGGTCTCCATGCTCCCTGTGACCTTCCCTCATCTCATGACCTCCTATTTGCTGCTTGTCACCAACCCCTGAGCATCCCAGGCTGCTCCTGCATCCTCACATGTAATTTTCTGTACTTCATCTTATCTATATTCCTTTAAGTCTGCCCTTTGAAGTCTCTCCTCTTTACTTCATTCCACCATGAATTTGCTTATCTTGGATGCAATCTTTCAAAATCCTGACCTGTAGGAGTCAAGTGTCTTAGCCCCACTCTTTACATTGTGAATTTTGCCAGATTTCAGAGAGAAAAGTGGGTCTTGCAGCACAGTCTGGTTTTGCCCCAAAAGTCTTTTCCACATTTTTTTCCTCAGCTTATTTTTTAAATTCCTTGCTGATAATATACCTCTGTGTAAATGAGCCTTCATGATCCTTATGCATAAACAATAACCAGCTTGGATGGGGTTTGCAACCGGGGAAAGTAGGTCAAAACAATATGACTAAATCATTCCAATATAATCATCGGAAAGAATCAAATTCACACCCACAGGGTTTATGTGAACAGATTCAAACCTGCCAGGGCTTTGGCGTCTCCCACTGTCTCTGACACTTAAGGGCAGGATTCACCAAGGCTTTATGAGTCAAGGAAACAAAACAAAAAGTCTTAAGCTCAGAAATCCGTTTTCATCTGCTTTTTAAAAAAAGTTTATTTGCTCCCCAGAGCACTTAATATTCCATTCTGCTTAGGAGAGTGTAGTCAGTGGACACAGCAGCTTTTTTATATAATGGATCAGCCTCTACTCCTCTGTAGAGTCTTCAGAAAAGCTGAGGAGAAATGAGGCAATATCTTGGTGAGGAATACTTTTCATTTTTGCAAGCTAAACAGAAACTCATGATGTTATCTATGGAAAATCCCTGAGAGCCATCACCCCCTGTTTATGAATTTCTCCTAGAAAAACTGGCCCAAAGTGGCCTGGATGGGGTCCAGATGCCCATATTGGCCATGGGGACATTAGGGGACCCTTGACATGGAATCTGACATCTGTCCTCAACAGGACAAGTTTCATCCTTGCTCTCTCCCAACCAAGTTTCATTCCTAAATCCAAGCAAGTAGAGTATCTGTGGACCATCTAGTTATTTATTCAGAAAAGGCTTTTGCCTTCTCTCAGTGCTTGCAGATCTATGTGCTGTGCTAACAGCCTGAAAATATTAGCGAATGCACAATTCCAGCCATTCTGCTTTTGACCTGCTTGCCAGTTTGAGGCTACGTTGAGTACAAAGTTGTCCATCTTCCAGCTATCATTTTTTTAAAGAAAAAAAATTAAAAATTAAAAAAAAAAAAAAAAAAAAAAAGAGCAGATCTGGTTTCTAATTCCTACCGCCAAGTTTGAGCCATTTACTTACATCGTGATTTGGAACCAAGTTTTGGGATTGGCATTATTTTCTGCAGGGAGACAAAGTAAAATCTTCCATGCAGATGCTGCTAGATATGTAGGAAATTCTGAGGCTGGAAATGTGCAGCGTATCTGTAATTTGCACATCACCTTTCCTCTGGAGAGGTCTCTTGGTCTCCTGATGGTAACTCTACAGCACCACAGTGTGGCTGCATCTTTTCTGCAGGGAAACTGAGGCAGCCCAGTTATCCGAGAGCAGAGCAAGGCAGGACAATGAGATCTCAGTGATCTGGCTGCTGCCTCACAGGACATGAACACAGAGTGAATCCAAGGTCTACTTCATTTCTTCACTGAGCCCGTTGGGCTCACGGAGTTCATGCACCACTTAACTCACGCCAGTCATCATTTTACACTTTTAAAAGAGCTGATGAAGATGGCACTTCACGGGGTGCACTTCCCTGAACTCTTCATTTTTCCTGTATGACCTTTTCCAAAACAAAGTAACAAAAAGAAAGAAAGAAAGAAAAGAGGAGTAAAGAAAAAGTCTATTATTTTCCTTTTTTTTTTAGAAAAAAAGGAAAGCTACAGACATTCTGTGAATCCCACCCTGTATTTCATATTTCTCCAGTGAGGCTCACATTCCTTTATTCAGATTCCAAAAGTAGAGATAATTTGTTCCAAATGTTTTCAAAGGCAATCAGCAGCATCGACTTACATTCTTTCCAGGGCTGGGAGAAAACTGTGAAATCTTCTGAACACTAATGGAGGAGCAAGCAAGGCAGGAAGGATTGGGATGAAGGAGAGAGGGAAGAAAGTGAGAGGGGAAAATGAGGGGAAAGGAGTAGAAGAAGAAAGAAAGGGAGGGAAAAATGCAGAAAGGAATATGCTGATGATCTATTTGCTTATGTTGTTACAGTTATGACTCCTTGAGCAGATCTGGAGAGACTTACCACTTGCCAGCAGCATATTTCCATTGGCAAGGTAGCTAGGCAGTTCTTAGCATGATATTATGTAGCAAATTATAATCAAGAAATAGACCATAAAATTATATATTTATTGCAAGTCTGTCAGTGAGTTTTTTGGAGGGTTTTTTGGGAAACTAAACATATAACTCCCTGTGTATTGCATGTCTATTTTGTCTGCTGCAGATCTTTACTGAGCCACTCATCAGTCACTGTGTAGTCTTAGAAGTCTGGACAGATGTTACTAGTGCAAATAAAGGCAAAAATGCTGCAATTCGTCTTCCATTTGAACACACACTCAGGCCACGGGGGTTGCTGAATGGCTGCCTTGAAGATGCAGTGTGGTCTGCGAGCTCAGCAGGCGCTGCCTGCTTCGCCACCACCTCACTGTGTGGCCTTCGGCAAGTCACCTAATCCCCAGCTTCCTGAACCTCCAAATGGGGAACAGGAATTCTCCCAGCACTTCTGGCATGAGGACAGCTATATGGGCAGCAATGGTCTGCCCTGATCCCTGATGGATATAAATCCCCATGATCTGCAAAGCAGAAGATCTGGTGGCATGTGATGTTGGTCTCCTGGTGACCAGCCAAGGCCAGTCCCTTCAGAGGGCTCTCCACAAGCAGCTGAGAAGCACCATGGAGTAGAAGCAGCTTCCCACTCATGCATCATAGAAAACCCAATGAAGATGCGGGCTTACCCTCCTGGCATTCCCAAGCTGGAGATCTTTTTCCAGCCCATGGAGAAGTCGAATTGCCCCAGCTGCTCTCCTGGGCCAAGTACTGTGCACAGGGTCCTCTCTTCGCTCTAGGCAGCAAGATGGTCCCACTGATGCACCCCACATCCTACACTGGCATTCTGTCCAGCACCAGCTGCCAGAGCCATTCACGCAACTCCTTACTGTTAGTGAGCAGACAGTAAATGATTGGTCGTTAGTGTTTAATGAACATATATGAACTCTTAAGCTTTCAAAAGGCCTAGTTAAGCCTGGCTTTTATTTGAAATCCACCCAAAGTAGGCCATTTGTTTTCACACCGCTAAGGAATGTGTGTTAACTAACTCAGGAATAAATGAAAAGCACTCGGAGAGCTGGTAAACTCAACCCTGCCAGCATCCTGGAAAGGCCCCATCCCAACCATAGACTGAGACTTGCAGGAGAAGTCTCATGCAATACTGGAGTTTTATACAAATAGCAATAGGACTCACCAAGCTTTACCCAGAGCGAATGCAACCCATGAGGCAACCGCCCCATCCTTGTGTATCACAGCGCATCTCTGCCTCCACTTTGCAGCTTCCCCCAGGTCCAGATCCAAAATGAGACAAGACCTCTAGACAAAGCTGTGCAGGCTCATCTCTGTCTGACTAGCTGTTTGGACAGGTTTGCTTGAATTGTAAACAGCATGGTGAGTTAATGCTAGCCACGCTGACTTGTTTTAATGCCTACGTGCTCTCTGCTCCGTGCCCAAAATAGCACTGTTTGGCCTTGTGCCGATTGTACCGACGGCTGAAGTACTGCCCTACAGCCTGGGAAAAGTACATTTTGAGGGTTGGTAGAGGGTTTTTGGTGGAGGGGGCTGAAAAAGACAGTGATTGGAAATGCAGCAGTCAATGTCTATGTTCAGATGAGGACAGGGCCGACCAAATTTCTTTTAGACTCACTGGTCTCAATGATCTACCTTCAGAGCGTGGGTGAACCTGGGGAATGGCTGCATATGAGCAAGGCATCAGTTCCTGAGAGTTATTGGAGCACCCATTCTGAAAGTGTGGAAATACTTAGTGGTGTTTTGAAAGAAAAATATGAAGTAAAGTATGGGAAGGATTGGAAAACCAGATTTTTTTTCCAAGAAAGAAAATGAATTGAAAGTCAGAAGAAATTACTTGGTTTTTAGCAACAACTGAAAGGGAGATGTTTTGTCAAAATAGCAAGGGAGGAAAAGGCACTAAAAATAACTTAAGCTGTATTAAAAAAAAAGTAATTTAATAATGTTACAGAAAAAAAATGAGATTTGAAAGTCTGAAATGAAAAATATTCTTCACTTGAAAGAATTGGGAATGGGAAGAAAGAAGAAAATGGACGTTCAAATTAAACTCTCTTTTTCACTCTGAGATGTCTTTAACTTGGCAAAAAAAAATTATAAGTAATTGCACGGTAGATGTACACCCTGGAAAAAAAAAGGCAAAAAAAAAAATAGACTCTGTGGTAAGTTTTTACTTTACTATACCTGTTCCAAGGGCAAACCAGGTGAGCAGATTTTGCCTGAACTGGTTCATTTTTTTCATTCTTTCCACCTAGCCAGACGTGGGGAAAGTTTGCAAATACATTGAGCAGCCACATGCAGGGAATACTGGTGGTCTGGGTTTCTAATGATTTTCTAGTCCCTTCATTTCAGTGCCAAGTTCTGCTTCTGGAAGTCCATTTCCTGAGCCCTTTTTTGCAACTCGACTTGTCTTCTCTCTAGCCAGAGAAGTAAAAAAGTTAAAAGAGAGACTCAACTTTCCTCAGGAACCAGTTCCTTCTACTCTTGCTTGAGACAGTGTTTGCAATGTTTCACACCCAGGTCTCAGTACAACCATGAAATCCCATCAGAGCAAATTTTCCAACTACTAGGCAAGTTTCCCCAATATTTATGAACAAAAAGAGCCAGCGCAAGAAAGTAAGGCCTGGTCTGACCACAGTTACAATGTCGTGCAGCCCATGGCAAAAATATCCTAGAGATTTAACCACAACCAGAATTCCCTTTGGGGCAGGTTTTTTTTTTTCCTTTTTTCATTTTTTTTTTTTCTTGGGAAACTTTTCTTCATGTGACACCACCATTCCAGCTTCACTGTAATCTTTTTCAGATCCCTAAGCATTGCCACTTGTGACCAATATTAGAGGTTTTGGAGCAGGGGGAGGGTAGGACAGAAGCAATGACAAGAGTCCATCTCGCAGATAAATGACTCCTGACCACCCGAACAGCTTCCCCTTCTTCACTGAGTACTCTTCAACCTACGCTCATTTTAAATAACTCTCAATAGCCTCAGACTTCGTCCTGCTGTCTCAGTACTCAGCAACCCTCTGCTTCTTGCAGGCTCTGGCCCTATGTCCCTGTGTATGTTTTCACACCCTGGTTAGACCAGCTTAGGTCTCTGTCTGTATGATTAATAAAAAAAAAAAAAAAAAAAAAAAAACAGATTGTAGCACTTCTTCTTCTATCTTCCAAATAAAATCTGCTTCTGTTATGCATTTTAGCCACAAATATGGTGAGATCCTTGGTCTAGTTGAGAGCTGATTCATCCCAGGCTGCTGCATTTCCCCAGTGTCTTGTTCAGACTCCTCCTTTTTTGGCACGGAGTAGCTATTCAGTGCCTACTGCTGTGTGAGCCTCCAGGTTGGTCAGCATCATCCAAAGGTCCAGGATTATAGCTCTGCAGTTAAATTCAGAATGTCTTTTGGGCCACACTTTACTTTGTAATGTTGTTTGGGTTTGGTTTTGATTTTTTTTTCCTGCTCTTTACTAAAATTCACAGCACTGTGTGGAAAAAGATCTGTGGAAATGATGGGATTTTTTCCCCACACAAATCCTCATATTGGCATTTCAGCCAGAAACATCCATAAAATGAGCATCACTTTAGACCTCCAAGACAATTAACACCTAAAAACCCTCTCAGATTCCTCAATATCATCCTGTTTCCTATCTTATCTTCCTTTCTGCATAGCCATGCAGTTTTGTGATAACTACTTCTCAAGATGTACTATATTTGCTCACTTAAATATTTAGAAGTCATATACTTTACTTAACTGTCCTCTTTAAAGAACTTTTCTAAATCCATTTTTTGGCCAATTCCCTTCATGTTTGTGACACAATTACTCCCAAAAATGCAATCAAACTGAGTATTTGCTCATCTGGACAGGCTTCCTAGTTTATCCTAACATTCTTTTTTTTCGCTTGTTTTCTTTTTCTGCCCTCCAGTCACTGTCTCCATCTGTGAAAGACTTGGTCCTCATTTTCTCTTGAACCATGTGAAAATCAGCTCTTGCATTTTGACAAGTTATTCCTATATCCTTCACAGATTTCTTCTTCCTTTTTTTTTTTTTTTTAAGGAAAAACTCATTACCAGTTTTATACCAGCCAGGTTTAAACACAGAGCCTTCTGCTCCCAAAATCTGCCTCCAGATGTTGGTCTGGAGGCACTGGTGAGGCTTTTTCTTGGCCAGCCTTGGGTTTATGGGCCTCTCTTTTGATCTGTATCTATACTTAACCAAATTGTTCTTGCAAAACTCCTTTTTGCAAGATCTCACTGTCACCTCCAGAAGATCTAAGGTGCTCAACCGTGGGGCTGAGTTGGGACCTGGTGTTGGGGCATGCCAGCAGCACTTGTCTCCACAGGCTTCAGGTTCAGGTGGGGTCTCCCTGGGTGTGCTCTGGTAAGATGAGATAAGTCCTTGGCATCGCCTGCCAAACACAGGGATCAACCAGAGCTGGATAATGCTGCTTCTTTCCTCGGGATACAGTGCTGCGCTGACCCTGCGCATGAGCTGAGTGAGTTGGCTGCTTGAAAATGCCCCTGCCCCTTCCCTCTCCCCTCGCACACTTTTTTATCCACACTCCAAGTTTTTTTTTTTTTTTTTTTTCACTTGGACTATGAAATTAAACAGAAGCAAGAACTCCCAGGGAGATTACTTTTTTGTTCCCTCAAAAATAATTGGCTTCTGTGTTACTCAGGCTGGGATAATCCAGTCTGGCTGTTCCAGCTCTCTGCTGGTTGCAGACAATGTGGAAGATATACGTGCCCAGTCTTACCAAATCTTCCAACTGGCCCAGTTCCTCATGCACTGACTCATGCAGACATGCTAGCCTGACCTCTTTTTATTTCTCCCAGAGGCTGATGTTTTCAGCTCCCTCAATCCATGTAATAGCTCATCTTGGGTAGCAAACCTCAGACCATGCCATGACTTTCTGCATGTCCTCTATGAGGTCTGGGGACAACTTGCACCTCCCTCATCTCTCTTGCCCAGGAACATTATAGCTTCATTGGAGGGGTCTCTGGTCTGTTCAGGCTTTTTGTCCTATAAAAACATATATTGTTTTCTCCCCAAACCGCTCTATTCTAAGCCCTTTCAGAGATTCTTCCAGATATTCTCTTAAATCCTTCTGTTTCATCTTCGGCTCTTGTTTTGGTTCTTGTTTTAGATTATCTGATCTGTGTGATCATTTCCGTTATTTGTTCCAGCTTGGATCAAGAGAAATTACTAGGCTGCAATTTCTCTCCCTGGGAACCGGATCCCGCTGCTGATACTAACACGACTCCTTGTGTCATGAGCAATTAATCAGTATCTGGGGCCTCCAGGGTTGTTCTGTCAGGAGACAGCATTGCTGCTACAGTAAAGTAATGCATGAGTGCCATCCTTTTTAGTCATAAAGAATATGTAAAAATATGCTTCATCTTCCTGAGCAGAGCAGAAAGCACCCAGAACGGTTTCCATGTTTCCAAGCATCTTTCTAGTGGGCACTTCATCTTCTGGACAGCATTAGTCACACTTTTCTTGTAGCATCTTGTTTTCTTTCTCCAGCCTAAACCACTACTGCTTGATCCCTCCCAAATCTTCTACTGCATTTAACTGCACTTAGGAATCAATGCCTAAATCAAAGCCTTTGGTCTAACTAGTCCAGTTTTCTAAGACTTGTTTTGGATCTATTACACTCTTGGTGTCATGGACATCTTTTACTTCTATGTGTTTTTAGTGTAAAGAAACAAAAAAAAACAACAACCACAACAACAAGAAAAGAAAGAAAAGAAAGAAGAGAAAGAAAAGAGAGGAAGGAGGAAGGAAGGAAGGAAGGAAGGAAGGAAGGAAGGAAGGAAGGAAGGAAGGAAGGAAGGAAGGAAGGAAGGAAGGAAGGAAGGAAGGAAGGAAGGAAGGAAGAAGGAAGGGGAAAAAAAAGAAAAGAAAAAAAAAAGAGTATATCCATCTAATTTTGATGATCTACATTAATTGCAGTGTCCCAGAAAAACTTTCCAAGTACCTGGACTTAAATATTAAGTCATCTGCTTCATTTAAGATTCATCTGCCTCAGGTATACTGGATAATGTGCTTTTCACTGCATTGCAGTTCTACTGCAATTCCACTGTAATTACACTTAGAATTTTTTTTAAGCGTGTATAATTACCCCTAAGTTTAAGTGCATAACTGTCGTTATTAGCTCTCTGTTCTCACCAGAACAGAGTTTAATCTGCAGTTGTACTAGAATTATTCTGACATTTTTTGTAGTACTTACATATATATCAACACAAAAATAAAACTTCTAAATAATTGCAGTGTAAGGTAAGTTGTACACTCAGATTCTAAAAATGAAATTATTTAATCACCAGATTCTGGGTGTAAATAATATAATTACCCTAATATGGTTCTTTATATTAAATATATTTGTCAAAATCTTTAACATCAAAGCACTCACAGAATAGGGTAATAAATCTGAAAGCTGTGCTAAAATGAAGAGCTTTCCTTTTAATATGAATTTGTAGCAATTATAGACACAAAAAAGTGGAACCACTTCATAATTGCATAGGACATATGATAAGATCACAGTCGAGTTGTTAGACTGTAGACTTTTTTCTTATATTTGGCTGTCTCTTTGGCCATTGGCCTTATAAGGAGAAGACCTCTTTGAAACATGGGTTCAAGAGTGAAAACGTCATGCAATTAAACACACTAGTCCGAGGTAAATCACGGATGACTCAAAAATCATCACAGTCTAATCCAGCATCCCCTGTTTGTACTCTGACCTACTGCCTCTGATGTAGATGGAGCTAAGTTGGTGTAAAATTGGTATCACAGCTTGGAAAACAAGCCATTTTCAGAAAAAGCCTATGAGGCCTCTGGCATTTCCCACTTATGGTCAATACAACTGAGAGCAGCCTTTTATCATGACTAAAAGCTCTTCAGTGACAGCACCAATATGACTTTGATCTATCTATCTCAGCCATTAAATTCCCAGTCAAAACCAGAATTGGAAAAGTAGGAGAAAAATTAGAAAAAATAATGAAGGCTGAAGTAATTATTAGTCAGTCCTACCTTAGCTTGAATAAAGTTATGTCCAAGTTTGCTTTGAGATGAGGACAAATGGCTTAGGACAATCCTTCTTGAAATGATTCTGAGTTGTGGAAATCCAGCCGTTCCTATTTATCTCTCTTTTCAAGCTGCAAAACACAGCAGCATGGAAAATAATCAGCTGATGACCACAATGAGCAGTACAGTGATTAACTAGACATGCTGGAGAACATCAAATAGAGTATAAATATACATGTGAATAGAGATGCAGTGATTTTTTTATTATTATTTTTTGCAAAATGTTGTTGTTCAAAAGCTGCTTAATTGCAGGAAAAAATGAACAAGTCAGAAGAGGAGGCTCATTTTACATAAAGGGAAGCACATGAGATCTACTGTGTGAGAATGTCCTAGATAATGAGTGACAGCTGGGAGATTTTGGTCTCACTTACATTTTAATGGTATCCTCCAGTGATATGCACTGGATTTCAAGCCTTTGTGCCACTGTCAGCTCCTGTGATGATCCACAGAATATGGGCATTTGACAGGTCTTTAATAAACAGTTTGCTGCTGAGATGAATTGAAGTTCAGCTGGATCTTGCTTGAGTTCAGCAGCAGAGACAGTGTTGTTAACTCACCTTTATGCTACAAAAGAAAAAAGAAAAATAAAGGGAAAAAAAAATCCAGACTTGGACACCTGCTATCTTTCCAGACACTTAATTATGAGAGATCTCATTTTCGCAGAGGATCAAAATGGAGCAGCAACCTCCCGGAATGCATTGCCTCGCAAAGAAAAGAAAACTGCCACTAAGAGCACTGGAAAACACTTAATTCTTTCTCATACTTTAACCTATCTGTAGTCAGTTAACCCTCCAGTGGAACTCAACCTGATGACGTCTTGATGGAGATGGGATCTCAGGATTGCATTTTTGACTCCATTGCTTTAAGGTCTTCTGATGCTAACAAATGCAAGAGAACAATTCTTGCCTGACCTGATGCTAAAGCCAGGACATGGGCAAAGTAGACAGCTACCCTGGAGATGAGACTGCTAAGACCAAGGAAAAAGGTGAAGAACTGATGTGGCCCAGCCAAGTGTTTTAGACCTTCCTCCTTCCAACATAGAGGAAGAGGAGCAGGGTTGGAGCTGAGCAATGCGGGCCAGGGACTGCTGCTCCTAAACGGGCAGTTACTGCCTCTGCCTCTATCACCCCTTCTCCACAGTAGCCAAAATGGCAACCTGCAGAACTTTCCAACACTTCTTCAACCTACCTTCTCCCTTCGTCTTCCTCACATTTTATACTTTCTGCACATATTTCCTTTGTTTTATTTGCATTATTATAGTTATCAGGGACAGCTCAGATCCAAGCAATACTCTAATCTCAAGGAGAAACCATGGCAGATGTGAATTAACAAAAGGAAGAGTTTTTCTGATGTCTCTTTAGAAGAATCAGCACAGCCAAAGATAGGTGTCCGTGAGCTTGTGCCAGTAGCTGAAAGCATTGCTGTATAGAACAGCCTATCTTACCGAGATCCATGAGTCCTAAACACAAAGATAGCTGGGATACAGACCCGAATCTGATGATTCAGGCTGATCTCTAATTGTGTGCAGATTGTTTTATGTAGTATCCTGCATGAAAATATGCAGACTTGAAACTGTGCGAAGAAGAATGCTGTTGGCACGGATAGGCATCGTAAAACTGGAGCCAAATTAGAAAGGGTGAGGTGATGTTGTTGGACAAGACAGGGCCTGATGAAGTACCCAAAAAAAAAAAATTTTTTTTTTTTTTTTTTTTTTTTTTTTTTTTTTTTTTTTTTTTTTTGCTGTTGGCTGTGACTGCAACCGCTTGCTCAATTATCATATCAAAAAAAGGTGAAGCTAATGGAGTCTGCAGCAATTGAGAAAATTGTGACTAAAATGGAGAAGTGCAGACTTCTTGGTTCTTTTTTAATGCTATTGAAAGAGCCATGTCTACCATCTGTGTGACTAATATGAAATACAGATTCTTTCTGAATGGCCTTAGAATGCCCAAGAATGAAAGAGCCAAACAAGAATAACAGAATTCATGAACTCAGGTGTTCATTCATATGTAGAATTTGAGGTTTCAGTCTTCTTTTTGCACACAAGGAAATATTAAAAGAAATCAGGCATGCCAGAGGCCTACACTTAGGAGACTAAACTTTTCAAGGTGTATATGTTCCCAGTGGCCCCATTTATGTATAACTGGAAGGATGTTTGTCCCAAGATGTCCTTTCCTATAAATATCTGGACTGAATAACACTTAGAGAGAGCACAAGTGAGGGTGACATCTTAGGGAAAATTAATTAGACATCACCTATATTTAAATATGATAGGAAAAGAGTATTAAAGCAGCCCAGCTGAGAGAAATTGGACAGCATGCACTGTCACAAGTGACAACCAAACATGTTGCTGTGCAAGGCTGTTAGCTGATTAAAATTATCACACCGGGTTGTGTTTCCTCTGCTATCTGACCACACGCAGAAATACCTTCTGTGTGAGGGAGGTTGTTGTGACCTTGGTGGAGATCTCCCCCCAAGAGAGAAGACTGAGTTACTCTGTACTTCTTACAAGAGATCTAGCAGTGGTGTTCCCAGTTTTGTCTGTGTCATGTGACCGCTCAACCCCGGAATTAGTGAAGTTTCTTGGAGCTACACACAGGTCCTCCTTTGGTTGAGGGGTGGGATCTGCTTGGGACCTATTGCCTCCAACCTGCAGAGCTCACCTACCAGTACATCCGTCTTGTATCAGAAAACAGAGACAGAAAAAGGTGTATTGAGTTATAACCTAATGAGGCTCCTAATGCATAAGTCATTATTCACCCAAAAATTTAGTTACGGTGGGGCTATACTCGCATTTTACTCAAAGCTAAAATAGCCGCTGTTTTCATTTCTAGTCATACAGAATTCCTCACATTGTTAGATTGCTGTAAATATTTACCATGTCTATTGGGTTATAGGGTAATGTACAAACAATAATTTACCTTTATTAGTATATTCTGCAGCAACTGATCCTTATGCTGCAAAATACAATGGCTCTGCTTTGGTTAGGATTTTGAGTAGTTAATACATTGTCTTTTTTCTTATGATGCCCAAGGTCTTTCCATGGCTTTATATACCATTGTGTATGGAGGTCACATAAGGCTAGGAGATCGGTTCTGAGACTGGAGGACTTGACTCTTGTGAAGAGGGGAAAGAGGCATCCAGTATATCCCGAGGGAACAGGGGAAATCCAGAATAATTCCACCTTGCCTTTTTTTCTCTCTTCCCAGTTTTACTGCCTCTCTCAAAATGTTGTGAAGCTGAGATGCAGCAGAGGGGAACTGCAGAGAGGCTTTTTTTATAGGGAGGAGGCAGTGATTCCTTGGAGATCAAAGTCTTCACTTTGATCTCTAACATGGTGCAGTGCAGATCCCTGAAAGGTCTTTCTGCTAAGAGCTCAGTACTCAGCTAGAAAAGGGCAAAAACTCAGTAGTCAGCTAGAAAAGGGCAAAAACATGCCAGCTACTGAAAGTTGGGTGCAACATTTGGACAATGTTACTCAGTTTAAATTGGGTCAGGGTGAGTTTTTCTGGAGCTTTAGGTGCATTCTCGTTTTGGAGGAGAGATATGTTGAGAAGTAGAGAGTGGAAAAATAGTGTAAACTGTAGGGCAGGGAACTAGTGCCATACCAGAGTAGTGCAAACTAGCAAACATGTGTGGAATGGATATATATGCATGAATCACCAGCTGAGATACTCTTCGCTGTGTGTTGACAGCGCTGGCAGAGATTTTCTCAACGTTTGGAGCAGGGGAGAGGTGTGAAAAGGAAGCACAGAAGCACCAGTTGTAATCTAAAGGAAGTTGGGGGGCAGCCCAAAAAAATGGAGACGTGTTTGAGATTTGAGAGCTCCAGAAAAGTGGAGCTTATATATAAAACCTATTTACTCTTCCTTCTATGTAACTGACTTACCGTGAGACTCTCAGCTGTGGTATATATTCATTGCCAATAACTGCAGAAGTCAAGTTGTTCACAGAGAGTAGAGCAGTGAGGCAAAACCACCTCTTTTCATGGCTGAGGTCCACAGCTTCCAATGCCCAGAATCCAGTACTTCCCAGGTGCAAGTTCAGGTGTGCCCCCACCCTTATCTCCTCTTCAAAATCTCATTCATATTTAAGTGAAAATAAAGAGGAGTACCGAAAAGCAATACGCATTAGAGATTTAGTATCTTCAAAGGCTGTTGTCTGTTGGCACTTTTTATTTATGTGGTTTAATTTGAATAAAGATGATAAATACCAGTGTCTCAGCATTCCTTAGGGCTCAGCTGACAACTCCCAAGAACGCACACAGATTGAGGATAAGAAGTCATTAACATAATTGTCTTGTTCTCAACCACAGCTTTTGCCTCCTGTGCTCAAGCATAGCTTTGCACCACTGTTTTATGGTGTTTACTTCAAATTCAGCAGATCCAGATGACTTTGTTCAGTAAACATCAAGAGAGATGTGGCCTAATTGAAGACAGTTCAGAGGAGATCAGGAAGAATGATTAGAGGTCTTGAAAGCATGATCTACAAAGAAGTATTGAAGATTTTGGGTTGTTTGGTTTATAGAAAAGACCGAAGGCATAACAATCCCAAAATACATAAAAGACTCCTACAAAGGAAAAAAAAAATCAGTATTTGTGCTTCATGACCTGGTGCTTAAAGTAAGTGGTGGTGGGCTAGAAATGCAGCAAAGAAAATTTCAGCTAGATGCTAGGTGTGGCAGTCAGCTTCTTTAGCTGCTGGTTACCAACAAGATGGTATCAGCAAGAGTGCGAACAACTGACGGATCTTCAAAGATCCAGATAGTCTGCTTTCCCACAGATGTTTCCTCAAAGATGGAGAGGGATCAGCAGGGTACCACGGGGGAAGGTACCACCTTGGCTAAAAAATCTATGACTTTTCAATGGATTTTTTGCATAAAAACGCATTTATGAGTCCATCGCTATTGGTGTAACTTGAGAACAGAGCTTGCCACTCAAAATATATGCAAATGTAATTGGTTAACAAAGTGAGACAGACAACTACTGTAAAGCAGGAATCCAGTAGCTGAGGGAAAACAAGCATTTGCCTTTCACAGTACTCTTTCCTAAACTCCAGCAGAGACCACTTTATTTGCCCATTGTTTTGACAACACCACTTCCTTTTGTATATCCTTGCAAAAGTCTTTCCTTTTCTGTTGCTTCAGGACCAGCTTCTTTCTATCTAAAATCTTGATGGTATACCTCCACAATACTCAGTGTTTCTTCATATATTATCAGTATGATCATTCCCTACGCCCTTGCCTTGGCAGTGCCAGCAGTTATGGCATTTTTTATTACATTTCACAGGCAAGATATTTTTCTCATGCTCTCCCAGTGCATGGAAGACATTCTCTGTAAACATCCTCAGAAGCTGTTTTGTTTCCTTCCACCATTGTCTCCTAAAATTTTTCTGCTGCTGTGATGTCTGCAAAAAGTCACTGTGTTTATTAATTTTGTGATTTGTGGTACTGTGATTTTTACTGTCTCTGTGACTAATCAAATCACTCAGAACCATCTCTCTGTAAGTATGTATAGCTGTCTCTGCTGTGTCCTACTGTCTCTAGTCCCTTCCAAATAATTTCCTGATGATCACTAACTGTCTTTTGGATAGGTTTATTCTCCCAAAGTGATACCTGTCCTTAGTGTTTCTGTCTGTGAACTTGTTGTCTAGATTTCTTTCATAATCAGTGAAAGGAAATGGACATTTTAAAGATAAATTCCTTTTAAGCTAGGATATCTGAGCTAGGTCAAATTAATTGCTATTTGGTGGTGATTTCCTCTCCATTGTCTCCAAGGGGACTTCATGGTGACTAGCTTAGGTCAGTCCATTATCAATATGTGAAGATCTGTAAGATCTCAATTATCTCATCCATATGTCTATCATATAGATGGGTCAGGTCCTTAAGGAAACTTCTAGGAATAGCTGCATAGAATAAAATAATTATAGCCTATGAAAGACTTAGCCACTATAATCATAATGAAGGCAACAGAACCAGAAAAAAAGCCCCAAATCCTGTAGCAATAATTCAGCATTCACAAATTGTAAGAAAATTCCTTTAGCAAATGACTTCTATAATGTTCTTTGACTTGCTGCCATCTGTTATTGCTGCATTATAATCCAGGTTGTTTTTAGAGAGACTATGCCTGATTCCTTCAAGATAAGGAGGGTGTGTATTTTAAAAGCAGTTACTAGTAGATCCATAGAAAAGGCAGGAGAGGAAAGGAATTGAACAGATTCATAGATCTGAGTAACACTTACAGCTGATTTCCAAAAAGAGTGACTAAGGATCTTCAGAGCTGGTAGCAGTAGTGCCTGTAGTTGGCAACTGGAAAGGAAAAGAGTGAGTTGGAATGACCTCTAAGCTGTAGAAAGAAGGGTACAACTGAAAAAGATACAAGTGTCAACATGTCTCTTTACAACTCTGCTAATGGACAGTAAGAATAGTTTAAAATGATTACAGCAAGATTAAGTTTTATTTGGAAATAATGTCTATATAAAGCTAACATAGAAGATATTATCAAGCATAATCAGAGAAGAGGCTTGGGGGCTTTAACTTAGATAAGATAGAGATAAACAGAGATACAGATAGAGATATAATTATTTTTTCATCTCCAGCCTCTGTGGAATAGATTTGGATCTTCCTGTATATGCATGGATTTCTGAAAATGACCTCAAGTTTTGTGTATTTACGTCATCTTTTTTATCAGAGCTAAAGGTAAAATGATGAAGGTGAAAACAGAAGTGCTAAAAGTGTTCATTTTAATTATTTTATTTCCCTTTTTCCTATTGACATTTTAATTTGTGCAGAAAAAGAAAACAGCCTTCAGCAACCTTTTAGTAGTACCAATTACATGAGGAGGTCAGAGATGTCTGACCTTTAAGCCAGTTGAGAAGCATAAAGCCATTTCCAAAAAAGCAATGCAGCTTGCTTTTTAGTATGCGCAGATAGGTCATGCAGGTTATGGATTGGTCATATTATGAGAGCAGAGATGGTGTTTGCCAGTTCACATCCAACATGGCACATTGCTACACACTGTGTACCACAGGCCTTGCCTTCCCTTCTCCTCCCTTCCCCAGAAATGCAGAACAATTATATTCATTTATATTAAAATATATATTATATTCATTTGCAGATCAATTTTTTTTTCTTTGGAGGAAAACAAGGAAACAGCAGCAAGGATTTTCCCATAAAACTACTAAGTGTCCACCTGCTATTCAGAGTTCGCCTTTAACATGCAAAAATCAGCATGGCACGTGGCTTTAACTTGCCATAATTGCGAAGAATGAAGCCAAGTGCAATATAGCAATAGTTTTGTGGTACCAAGAACTGGAGTTTGAGGTTGATTTGTGCAAGCCACAGCACCTCTTTCTTTGCTATAAATATCCGAGATAGATATTTATAGATAGATCTGAGGCTTTCTTCAGGGTCTCGTTTTTTTCTAGCCTCTTCCTCTCTCTTTAAGGAGTCTCAGTCTGCACAAGGAGCATCATCTCTTGTCCACGAGGACGTCTGAAAGCGGGGATAGGAGGAGACTCTGAGTCCTGGTATGAGGAGCAGAGTTGAAGTATCTGGCTGCATTGCAGAGAGATGAATTAGGAAGACATTTCTGCTGTGGGCAGGATCTTTATTGTATCCGTTATGGGCATGTTTATATCTTTTCCTTGGAACGTCTAGCATCAACAACTCCATAAGGTGGACCATCAAATCTGGTGTGGCTGTTTCTGTTTTCCTGCAACCCTTCCAATAAAACTTCTTCAGGTCCATTAAGAGAGGCTAGAGAATCAAATGTGGGTCTGCTTTACAATGACAGGCCTGAGAAAGTGCATCATTTAAAAAGTAAATAGCTTCCCCATGAACAGAGCCCAGCAGCAAGGGAATTTAATTCATGGTATATCTCCTAACTCCAAAATCTTGTCAGATGCTGGGCTGTTTTCTCAAAAGAAAGAGATTAAATCCACATACTTCAGCTCACACTGGGGAAGGATAAACCAGGTGGCATTTTCCTGTATTTGCAGGGGTTGGACAAGGAGACTTGATAGATTACTTCGTTATTATGAATGAAATCTGGACCTCTTTGAAATCATGGGATTTCTGCCATTAGGTTTACATTGTAACTAATTCAGAAGTCTGCATCCCATGAGTTTGAAGATACCCCAAGCTAAAGTTTATTAAAATGTTTTAGGGAATGCTCCGACTCTGCTAGATTTGAATTTTTAGTCTCTGTCTGCAAAAGAGTTTTGATTACCTTAGCAGAGCCCAGGTGCCTGGAACCCAGTCCATCAAAAGGTTCAAATATTATTTCAAGACAAATAACTTATGTTAATTTGATTTAGTTTTTATTCTTTCTAATTTGAAATGTCACCAGGATTCTGTGTGGCCTTGCTGTAAACAAAAGAGCAGAGTATTGCTTCCTACTCTGCTGTGGCAACTTAAAGAGATTTAAAAAAGTAAGGACCATTCAGGACCAAGTCCCAGACACTTTAAATAAAGCTGATGAAAGAGATGAGCAATTTTGTTTTGGCCACATTATAAATGTCAGGGTCACTATTTGCTGTCTCTCACAGTAATCAGTTGCACTGACATCCTACAGCTCTCGCTGGCATCTACTGATTGAAAACCAGAGCTGTGCTTCTCTGTTTCTACGTTTAACATCCCTTTCTATATTGACCACTGTCTATGTGCTTCTAGTGCCAGGGCTTTTGAAGCATGTATGTCATGAACATGCATTCAAGATCTTTCCCCTCCAATTAAAATTCTTCACTATCATTCCTTTTTATCTAGCCTATGTAATTGGATTCCCAGTTTCTCAATTTTCATGGTAGAGAGAGGGAAAACAATAGCAAGTCACTGATTAAAAAAAGAAAAAAAAATGTTATGATTTAACTATATTTAAAGGGTCAGTTCTGCCCTTCATTGAGTTTCTGAAAAAAACAAGGCTTCTGTGATCATACTGTGATCATTTTTCAATCTGTGTTCTCCATTTAGTAAATTTGGGAACTTTCAGCTCATTTCAGTCAGTTTTGAAGATGAATCTCTACCTCTTCTTTAATTTCCTGGATATATTGAGTTGCTGATTTGTCAACTGAGTGGTAGGAAAGCGATCTAAATCAAACCAGCAGGTAGAGATTGGTTGGCTATTCTCTGTATTGCTAGTCACCACGTACACTTCCATTTCCCAGGTTATAGCTGTGGGGTGGGAAATGGCAGAGGCATCAAAGGCAGCAGGACTTTCCATCCCACAGGATGATGTGGGATAAGGAAAAAGAGAAAAGAGACGGTTAGAGGAATAAATCCTCAACGTTCATCAAGCAGCCGGCTCCGCTAGCAGCACTGTTCATGAATTAACTTATTTTCTGAGAATATTGTAGAATTAATGACTTGTTGAGTTTCTAAAGCTGCAAAAATACTCTCTAGGAGCACATTATATACTAATTATATATCAAGGATGGGTCAAATGTATCATCTTCCAGAGATGTCTGCAGAGGGGCTAGGTTGGACTAAACATTCATCTTCTCCAATGCTGCATTTAGGTGAAAAGGGCCAGGCCTCATTTATTACAATTTAGTTATTGTTAAGAACATGAAGTTGCGTTGAAGAGGACATCTGTATTGACTCAAAACTTAATGTTTTAGTTCATAATAAATCTATCAAGCAATTACTGTCTTACTTTTTTTTATTGAAAAGAATTTCAAAATATTTGAAAGCCAGGAGTCTACAAACTGTGCCACAAATATGCAGCTACAGAAGTTATTCAGTAAGTCTGGTCTTACAGTTGCCTCACATAATATCTTCCTTGATTAATATTCGAAAGTACTGGTCAAGAATCTTTACATGACATCACCAGTGCAGAACGGTAGGATAGATAATTTGTTGTTGTTGTTTTTTTATTATTATTATTATTTCGTGTATTAGAAGAAAAGGCCTAATAAATTCTTAAAGTCAATGATACTCAGCTGGAGTCCACTTGTAGATCAATTATGAAATTATTGAAAGGTCTAGTCATTTTGATAACCATCCATACAATACAAGAAATTATGAGTTTCAAATGTGATGGAATACTTTTCCTTGTGACTATAACTGTAAGGGGGAGATAAACATATTGCTAACCTAACCTATTATGCTTATAATCTCATGAGTCATTCCAAGTCTTTCTTTCTTATTAAATAGTGTTCTGTATAGCCTTTGGATAACAGGGAAATCAAATTAATGAAATGCAAGGTTAAAACAACTAAATAACTGTAACTTGGCAAATAGGAACAGGGAGCAAGATAATTGTCTGCAAGCATTTGAAGGGAAGGATAAGAATAGTTTCAAGTTGCTCAGGGGAGTGTAATTAGGTATAATGGGATGAAATTAAGCAATGGAAAATATTATGCTCAGTATTAGGGAGGAAAATCCTAATGAAAACTTCATTCAAAACCTGGAATAGACTCCAAAGGTAGCTCCATTGTAGAAAGTTTTAGTTCTTTTGCTGAACATGGATAGAAAGAAACACCAGCAAGTGCAACACGCAATTCACATCATCACTGCAAGGGTGATAGATAAGGTGTCCTTCAAAGGATTTCCCTTTCTGTAATTTAATCTAACCATATATCTATTACTTTAGTGTGATGGTAGCACAAAAAAATGTGCAAGAAAGGTACACATTGTCTTAGAGTTTTTATAAGTGTTAGAATGATCATTATTGCATTCAGACTATCGTTAAGTCCGACATTTATTTGGGTCAGTTAAGAAAACATGCCCAAAAGCGATCTAAGGGATTTCTCCAAAATAATATCTCTGTTTCACTAAAGTCCTTGACTGCAATTCAAACTCTCTTATAAGTATTTTTTTATTTCTTTTTTCTTTTTTTTTCTTTTTCCTCTTTTTTTTTTTATCTTTTGTGATTTGTAAGATTGACCCATCATTATGCAAGTCTGTCCTTGAAATATTTTCCCTGATATTTACATTGATACCATGCTATAGAACATAGGACACTGTACATCTATAATATATGGCAGAAACAAGCATAGGGAAGTTACATCTCTTATTTATTATGATAGTTTTTAACTTATCTGAAATACAAGAAACTGCACTGAATAGCCAGGGTAGTCCAAGTGCTGCTGGAAGCATTCTTCCATTGCGCTGAGCATGTACTTCACTGCAAATATTGGGCTGGCTGATGTGATTTGTCCAAAAAAGTCAGATATTCACTGGTCGGACCTTCAGCACATCCAGAGTGCTCATTAAAAATCACAGAAAGAATTTTTGTTTCAGCCACAACCATCTAAATAGATAAGCAAGAAAACATTTGCAGGGAGAAGTAACAATATGTTTTTTTCAGACCATAGAGTTGGAAAAAAATCAACAAAGTTTAAGGCACTTAGCCCTTTGTCAGGTCTGAGATACAAGCAGCAGTCTCCAAAGCGAGAAAAATGGTGAGAATGATCACTGAATTCAAACAGGAACCCATGAACTCATGGGTGAAAAACCCATCCTCAGCAGCACAGTCTACTTTGTGCTTATATATTCCCCACTTTCTGGGTGTAATCTGCCTCCTCAATTAGTAAAACTACGTCGCTGATATATTACTTAAGCTCAGAACTGGGGGGGAAGGGTGGTTTTACTTGCATTTAGCTTAGGATTTTGCTGCTATTTCAGAGTATCTTTCTATCTCTCTGTAAGTGAAGCAGTAGGTCTAACAAGGGACTTCACTACTCCTAGAATTTCTCCAGGAATTTGTTATTCCCATGACACACGGAGCAACATGCTGGAGGCTGATTTAAACTTTGATCTCATTTTGCTCAAGCATCCTTTATTCTGTCTGCTTAGTTATTTCACTTAGTTATTCTGCCACCCTGGTGCACTCTTGAAGGAAAAGCTTAACTTTTTCCCCTGTGATGTCATTCTGAAGGCCATATCATGCCCTTGGTCATTCACAGGCTGTTCACTGATGGACACAAATACGCTGTTTTGCCTTTTTTGTCTCTATGTGACCACCGGGCGCATGGGACGGAGAGTGCAATGAGAAAGGGTCTCACTCACAACCCCACCACTACGTGTCCTGGCTCTACCTGTCTTCCATGTCATGCCAAGGCTGCACATAGTGCTTTCCTCAAGCAGACAAATGTGATGAACAACCAGTGGGTATAGGAGTTTCCTTCTCAAATCTGCTCTTCGTACGGAGTTACCTAACATGCTGCCACGACACGATGGCTCACTCTCAGAGATCATCTTTGCAGATTAGGAAGCAGGAGTTTTTCCCATCTGACCACTTTTGGAAATATATGTCAGAGAAAATCCTCTTAAAACTATTGGGAATAAGCAGGGAGTCTTAGCCAGCTCTGTGCTGAGAGACACAGTTAACAAACCTAGGTTTGAAAGGTGTCATCCATTTAACTAAAGACATCCATTTAACTAAATATCCAAAGTGTATTTTGCTTAGTAAAGGAGACTTCCTAAAGGCAACTGACTTTCTTATGACAATTATAGCTCAAAACGTTCTAATACTACAGGAGCCAGAGACCACAGAGCTTTTTACAATGCAGGACAGCAGCACAGCACAGCTGAGGTGTTGCTCCTTATCCTTTTCCAATACTGCAGAAATGCTCTTCAATCTTTAAAACTGTGCGTATCTGCCAAATGGCATTCTCCTAAAACAGCGTTGTGTGCGTCTGGGTAAGGGTTATTTATTCATGAGTTATTGCAACATACAGGCTTGCAGATGCAAAATTACCACATGAATGCGAAGGTAGGGACAGTAGATATATGACACAACCATTTGCCTGCTTGCTAAATGATTTATTTCCACTGGCCTTTAAGCAAGCCAACACTAGAAGGCAGAGCTTGTTGAAACATTTGAAATTCAGTTATTATTTTCGTGCAAGGACTGTTAGATCATTTTTTCTTCTCTGTGTTATAGTGAAAGGACCAAACCTCAACAGCTGGGAGCAAAAGCAGAGAAGAAGCTAAGGAGTCAAAGGAACTGATTTCTCCTAACAGTTCTGATTCTCACTGCATAATATTGATGAAATGATTTATTTTGCTTTTTAGTTTTCTTTATTTGCCTAGGTTATTTAGACTGGTTAGTTCGTTTGTGTGCTAGTGCTCATGCTAGTGAACCCTTGAATATTTCCTGGTTCTACATATTTTCCTCCCTAACTACAGGCACTTACATGACTCTCTCTTGGTGTAATCAGTAATAAAATCCAATCCTTTCTGTCACTGGTGATGCAGGAGGATGCAGCAATTTCTGCAGTTCCCACAAACCATGATGGCTTCTTCAAGTCAGTCTGGAGACCATTTCTTGGAGGTCACAAATACAATTAGCTTGATCACTTCCTAGACATTTCTGAGGCCTACCAGTTTCCTTCTAAGCCATCTTCTGACTGCAGACTCTTGGCAAACATGACATCTGTGAGCAAGGCAGCTGCTTCCTAAGACTCTGTGGTTCCCCAACTGCTGTAGAGCTACATCCAGCAAAGTGCCATGCAATTCTCCAATCAAGATAATTGAGTCTGAATACACTTAGAAAAAAACATATTAAATCAGACAGCCTGGTGATAGAGTCAGATTAGTAGTTAGGACTTCTGGATAAAGGTTTATATTATTAAGTTACTCTTTTATTTTGATTCTCCGTTTAGTTACCAGTTTGCTCTATAGTATTTCAGTCAGGTCTTCAGCAAGCTCCCTGAAAGGTTTATTCTAATAAGTAATGCAATTTGAAAAGGTAGGAAATTGCAGAAACTCATTTAGTTTCACTCATTGTTACTAGTTTACCATTCTACATTGATTTTTCTCCCTCCTATTATACATGGGCTATGTTCTCTAATGGGTTTACAAGTCCACTGATTAATGTGAGAAAAAATAATACTTGTTTTATTGCAAGGGTAAATAATGTCTGGACTACTCTGAACCCTACAGCCCTTTCAGAGCACTAATCTGACATGGCACTATCACAATGACTTCACCTGCCTCTTTTCCAAGCCCCCTCAAAGCTGCTTTCATTCATTTTATTCTCATTTCCTCTGAATATTTGCTCTACACTTTTTTAATGGATTTGCTTTCACAGTCACTACACCTTTTGTGTGCAAACATTTCAATATCCACCTTATCCTGTTGGGAATATTTATAGAACAGGAATTTTTTAAGTCACTATTCAAATATTTAAAGAGTGAATTTTAAATTCAAGGCACAAGCACTTGGGTCAGAATTGCTACTGAGCTTATCTACAGGAGGCACAGGAAAAGTCGCTGGCGATTTTTTCAGCCAGGTAATAATAAACCATCTACTATCCTACTTCCACCAGCATTTCCTTTGTTTGTCAGTGCTGACGTTTGCTCATCCCTCAGTATACATTTGAACGCTCCAGTGACCACTTTAAGGCCATGTTTCTGTTTTCTCAAAATGATGTGCTTTATGTCATATGTCCGTATTTCAAGTTCCTCCATTTCCTTTAGCCATGACCCTTGCATACAGGCAATCCACTTGGTTCCTAACAGCCACATCCAACTCCTTCGTCTCTCCTCCTTCTTCTCCCACCAGAAAGAACTCCTTTAACATGAGCATATGCAATGAAGATTTTGCTATATTTTCGCTGTGTTATTCTGAGAAAGTAATCAATAGAAACACAAAGACTAACAACAAAATGCAAAACATTTTTGTGTAGGACCACACAATGATTTAATGCTAACTAAGAAATACTGAAAGATTCACCTTGGATAGTAGAGTTTAGATATGGAAGTGAAGAGCTTGAAGGAGGATAATTCGTGCTCCTTTTCAGACTTGATGAATCTTGGGGCCTGTAGTAACCAAGCTAAGATGTTTAAAGTAAAATAAAATGCCCCTGCATCATGGTTTTCTTGCTGGGAAAAACAAACAAACAAACAAACAAACAAAAAGGAATCTGGTCCTGAAATTAGCCCCTAAACATACATATAACAAATTCCTTTCTATGTCTCCAGAGAGCGACATCACAGATGATTTGTAATGCTATTTTATACCTTTCTATCAGTTCACTCTGTCTTGGACCTAGAAGTTCATGTCCCAGTTCTTGCAACCCCACGAACACTGTCACTCTTAGTTCAGACACCTACAAGATTTCTCCACCCATTAACTCTATAGTGTAGATCCACGTTTAGCTTCTGCTTTTTCTACCCAAATGCAATTTAAAAAAAAAAAAAAAAAAAGATGTTTTCAGACTTCTCTAAACTGTCGAAAGGTTGGTGCAGTCAAATTTAATCTGAAGTACTAGGGAAGATTTTCACACATTTTTTTCTGTTTTAGCAATGTTAAAAGAATGTGTTGACAAATTTGACAAAAAATCACTCAAAAGTCTGAAATGTTTTATTAAATGTTTTCATGTTTTAGTTCAAAGTAATTTTTCATTTCAACATTTTGATAACATTTTTAATTAAAGAAATAACAATTCAAAACTTCATGCTGTACTAACAACATTTGTTTCATTTTATTTTGAGCAAAGCATTGTTGGCATTTGGGAAACTCGGTTGATTGTTTGTTTTTTGCAATTTTCAGTTGTTCATAAGAACTTCTGCCTCCTTCAAATTGAGGAGAAAGAGAAAGAAATGAGATTGATAGGTTGTTCTGTCAAATTACCTCCTTCCTACACATAAGTGAATTTAAAAAGAATATTGATAAAGGAGTGAAGACCTCAGAGTTTCTTTCTTACAGCTTGATGAAATACATGCACTGGGGCAAAAGGGTGGAATCCAAAATATAGCCTTTCATGGAATGCAAAATATCATTGTGAGCTTATTTGTGCTTTTAGACATTAGTGAACTCATGTAAATTTATGAAATAAGGCTTTGTAAGTGGTATTTCTTGCCAATTTACAGAAATATTTGACAAATAACAAGATTTTCTTTTTCCTTCCATCTCTATAAATATGCAATGGGATGTCCGGAGCACAGTTCTCTTTCCTGATTTGCCCTATAGATAACCCAGGCAACAGGTCTAGACTACATCGATTGATTTAGTAATAGAGTCAATGTGATCATGTAGTCACCATCCTGAAATCGATGCAGTGTTTTGGCATAACTGAAGTGACGGACACCCTCTCCCATAGCCCTAGTTTACATGCTTAGAATAGCTCAGCTTAGAATAAATCAGTGTAATTGCAATCAATGGAAATCTCTCTGTTGGCGGGAGTTGAGGATTTAGCTCCTGAAATACTCTTGGTGAAAGAAAGTCACTTTCCTAAAGTGTTGTGGGATTAAACTGTAGATTAGGATAAAAAAGAAAAGGTTGCAAAACCTAACACTACTGGGCATCTCTTTATGTATTTAAAAATTCAATTAAGATTGAGAGCCTGCACAGGGCTAGGATTGCAGAGGCAGCTGCAGCGTGTGTGGTGCAAGAGCAGAAAACTGGCATGACATGAAACAGCAGACAGAGCTGACCAGTCTCATTTCCTTCACCAAGTGGGGCGAAGAATAAACAAAGAGTGGGTCTGCTGCAGCGTCACTCAGATTTCAAAATCCACATTCTGTTTCAACAACTCCAAGTTTTCTGACAGATAAGAAGGGATTTTTTTCTTTGTTGTTACAAAATGCTTTGAATGTTGAATGCGATCTTTATCTTGGCACTGTCCTTTCAAAGCCCGGTGTCTTAATATGCAAAGGAATGCATTTTGGATTTTTGCATTTCAGATTCTCACTCTCTGAAACAAGAAACCCTCCCATTTGACTATACACCCAGCTTAGTCTGCCGCAGACACGAAGTATTAGCTATAGCACCACTGCCTCTGTTATCTCCTCTGGTGATGGGTCATTTTTCCTTTTCTCTTCTTACTCATCCCACAGCAGTTTCCCCCAAAAGGAGAGCAGAGGCAGAGGGTGTATTTCCAAAACCCATCTCACAGCTTCTTTATTTTATACCATCTCCCCTCCCCACCCAAAATACCTTGAATAGCCCTTTATGCAATTTCAATTAAAAAAAAAAAATACAGCTGCTCCTCTGAAGCCATCCAAATCTAATTAACTACAGAAGACCAAGTTATATTAAGCTTCTCACTTTCTTCATCTTAGCATCCCCATTCATACCTTCATTCAATGTGGTCACAAAAAACGGAATTTCTAATAATTGTATCTATAGTCCTGAAAAAAGAAAGCCACTAATCAGGAGGCCTGTGAAAAGAGGAGGGATTGGAACCTTGCTTGAACTTGGCAGTCTGGCCCCAAAAACCTTCAGACAAAGAGGCCGAGGGAGCCGAGGAGCTTAGCCCTACGTCTGAGGCCGCTTGTGAGAATTTGTTCAGCGTCTGAATAGAGATCTTAGTTTCAGTCCGAAATTGTGCCCGCACGGATTCATTGAAATGCCTTCGCTGGAGGAAGAGAGGGCGGGAGGAGAGGGAGAGAGGAGGCAGGGAAAGTTTGTGGAATATAAATGAGGCTACGTGTGGCTGAAGAGCAAGATAGACGCTCTGCAGAGATTTATTTCTGACTGGCAGACAGCAGCACAAAGGCAATAAAACATGTCCTTGGCAAGTGGCATTAATGAGTAGCAAACCTTAATCTTCAGAGAATTGAGATGATGTAACCTATCCAAATGGAAAATACTTTCTCGCTTGCGGAGGGCTTTATATAAAATATCTTCAGGCTCTTCTAAAGATGGTATAACGTATCAACCCATCTCATCGTGCTACAACCTTGTCTTCAGAGCCATAACACCAGCTCGAGCGAGCAGTCCTACTGGCGATCTCTGCGGTCTTGCTGCGTGTTATGTCTTACCTAAGGAAGACTTCAGGGTCTCCGGTTCCTCCCGCTGCAAGATTTGGTGAAAACGATTGGAATTACATCACAACCGAGTTCTGTTCATGAGTCCTTGTTTATTTATTTAAATCTAGGAAAAGATGATTTTCAGTCCAGCAGCTTCAGGCACATGTTCTGGTTCAGTTATTCATGTTAAAATCCTATCTTCCATTGCAAGGAGCCTCCTGAAATTGCAGCATTACTCAATAAGAGCAAAGGGACTAAGGTCTAGTCTTTAGATTAAAACAATTGCCACTGCTTATCAGAGAGTGTGGAAGCACTTTTTTACATTAAAGCAGATAGAGCTGAGGCAAAAAAAAAATGTGGATTTTTTTTTTCCATTAAAGCAGATAGAGCTAAGGCAAAAAAATGTGGTCAAAGATAAACCCAGAGAAGAGGAAACCCATCCACAACTGCAGAAAACTTGTTTGCTTACACTCTTGCATGTATTTATTGTTAACTTTCTACCTGTCGAGTGTATGTTGCTGATCAGAAAGCAGCTCGACTCATTCCCAGCTTCCTGGGCTCTTTTATCTACATGTGCTAGTGAGACTGAAAGCCCCATAAAAAGGCTGTGAGATGTTTTCCCAAGATGAGAGGTGAGAGTATGTGTAACGTGTGCTAGTTTTGCAATCTCAAGTGCTAGTTGTGACCAGAAGACTCATTCTGGAGAAACCTGAAAAGGCTGCATGGGTTTATTCCTTTGGTCCCTTTTCATCCTGAGAACAAAAGAGAGAGATCCACCATCATTAGCACCAGAGGAAACAGTAATTAAGAACTGATTTCTATGAGGGAATAAAGTTAATTTCCAACTCCCTACCTCTTTTCTTACATTGGGTGACTAATATCCAAGAGAAATGAAGAGCAGCCTTGTGCAAGCTCTTTATAAGCAGTGGTCATTGACCACTTGTCCAAACTACAGCACTGATTTCAGGGGATAAGAAATTACCCGGGCCCCCAGAGTCATCTTCTTCTTTTGCTGCCTGTGAATTTGAAAATAACACATAGCTCAAGCCTGAGAGCAGCTTCCTGGTTGGTCTCATACTGTACAGTCATTCACATGATGAATGGGAAGTTATTTTTATTCCACAGCTTAAACAAAAAGTAAATATTTTGGGAGGTTTATATACTGTCTGCTATCTCCTTCCCCATAAATTAGAAAGAAATTGCAACTTTCCCTCACAGCTTGTTCTGAAGCTGTTTTAGCTCATCTGTATCTGTGGATTTTCTGCTACGTAGCTCAGGACATTTACAAGAGCTACAAATTTAATTATTGTGCTGTAATTGCATTTGTTTTGCCCTGCTTTTGATGTTAAATATAAAGGACCTTGAGGCTACTTCATGTCCCATCCTATACAGTGCTGGCTATAGCTCCTGCTATGGGAAGGCAGTGTGCTGTGTTCACCTTAACCTGGAGTGCCTGGAATTACCAAGCAGTTGGAGAACGATTTTCTAGACCAATAAAGTCCCTATTCTTGGTGACTGAACCTGGTACCGGATAGGCACCTATTGGCCTATATGGCTAAACTCTTTAGCCTGTAGAAGCAGCAGGACTTAAAATGTCACATATCACTTCTACTTCGTTACTTCCTTAGCAATAGCATCTCCCCACAAACTAAGTGCAGTAACGCAGTTGCCAACTCTTCAGATTCATCTCTTAAGAGGGGCAGGCTCATGGACAGAGTAAGAAAATTTTCACTTCTTCACCCACCTTTCACTGTGACCTTTCTCTAGGACAATTTTGAAATTCTTGTTTATAAATGTTAAATATTCCACAGCCATACGCACATATATACATACAGAAAAAGAAAACCTTTAATCCTTTTGTCTTAAACTGTATAGCCAGAGTGTAGCTTTTTGCCCTTTGTATCTATAATAATAGGTAACATCCTTTGCATGAGGGTGGGTGGGAAAAATAGTCCATAAATGTATGTGAATACACCTTTTAGAAAACACAACACTGTGTGGCTCAAGTATCAAAGCGCCAAGGGTGGGGGGAAATATTTTTAAAAGGTGCTTAAAGTACAAAAGGATAACAGTGAACATCACGCTGCAGAAAGGATATGGCCTCTGTCTTCCTTAACACAGGGAGCTGGACTGGAATCAAATCTGGACTAGCGTGGAATAAATAAAATGAAGCTGATCTTTTCCTGTTTATAATCTGTACAATGCATTTAATTTTATGAACATTGTCCATGAAATCACAAGCACTTCCTAATCTATAAGTACTTGAAATATCTGGGCCAGGCTTGTTAAACCAAATTAGGTCTGGTGATAAAACATTACTGAAAATGCTCTTCTGCGGGTGGGGCATGTCTTGTCTGCAGGGCAGTGGAGGAAAATTGCACTGTCTGGAAACACCATTAGTCTGGAGGACTTGTAAAATCATGGGGAAAAAAAATGGCCTTTTTGCAGCCAGCTTGCATCAGAATTCAGCACTGAAGTGGTTAAAGCCAGTGCTCTTGCCCTGCTGCCTTCCTCTCCCCCAGCATAGCCACCAGATGCTCTTCTTCTGGGTTTAACTAAAGCAGCAGTTTTATTATGCCCCCAGATTCTACCACATGTTTTAATGCATATACCAATAAGTATTGCATACATCAAAAACACTTTTTATTAGTATTACTCGCCAGTACAAAGTTTAGTACTGAGCCAGTAAATATTTTGTCTCTGACCACACTAAATTCGAGCCTGAGTTTTCGGTTTTACCACTTCAGGTGTGTGGTCTCCCCTTACACACACCAGGAGGGAAGGAGAAGATACATCCCGCTGGTTGGTAAAGGCATCTTTGCATGGAGAAATTTGGGGTGGCTTCATGGCTTTGCTCTCCTTTTACCCTCATTTGTGCACCAGGATGAGCACCAAAATGCCAATTGAGAGAAAGGCTGGCAAGAGGAGGGAGTTCTGCTGACAGGAGCCATGGGACTCCTTGTGGGTAGTGGAGACAGGTCTCCAACACTAGGGCACTGAGCGTGATCCCAATTTTTGCCACCCACCTCCACATTGCTCCTCCACTGCAGGACAGTGATGTAAACGACATCTTACAGGAGCAAAAATAAAGTGTGCAACATTCAAAGCTGCGTATGAGGCTGAAGCATCCAGGAGCTTCTCAACCCGCGACAAGAGCGGGTGACGCGCGGTGGCTGCTGCCCCTGCCTGCCTGACTCCTGACCCCGTCCCGACCAGTCGAGCGGAGCAGTCACAACACTGAAAGCGGGGCACACACACGAGGCCATTTGCCTAATCCCAGCATTGTGAGTGGTGTTTTCCCCCAGCCCTGTGACCTCCAG
>NW_010578165.1:83441-110247 GCF_000705375.1 Tinamus guttatus | reverse complement strand
CTCTGGTCTAGCATGGGGGCTGCGGTGCCGCCCAAGGTACCCTGGCCCCCTCTGTCATGCTTCTCCTCCCCCTCTCCAATTGCCACTGCCAAAGAGATTGCAGCCTGGTTTCTGCAGCTCATTTCCGTTATCTTTCACATGCTGATAAGTTGAATAAAATATAATTTCCTCGACCAGTCGGCGTGTCTTTGTCACTCTGATTTCTGAGAGGGAGCGAAAGTCTTCCCATCATCCTAGACCAATCCTGGCTGTGAAGGAGTTTGACTCCTGCAACTGATTGAGCACAAGGTCATTTCAATCACAGCCTCTTCCCAGGTACCCAGGCTGAGGGAGCACCAAGTGGTCAACTTCATTTCTGCTTTGAATGTGAGGCTCATCTGATCCGTGGTAGCATTTAATTAGGGTGTATCGTTACAGGCAGAGCAGGCAGTTTTGTGCTGAAATAGGCAAAGCATCAGGAAGGAGTTGGGCCAGCACTTTCCAGTCCTGGCCTTCAGGATACTTTCTTGTGGTCCTCGTAGGTCACCCACAGTCACTATATAATTTTACTTCTCTTCCTACTTTTCCGGTCAGCGTCAGTGCCTGGATTCAGGCTACCTGAGATCCCCAGATGTGATTTTAGAAAGCTCGTAGTGGGGCAAAGTTTAAGTCTCCTGCAGATGCAACCAACAAAAGATAAACATAAACAAGACAAATTGCCTGTTCTTCAGAGGAGTCTCCCGACATGTTCTCCTTGGGGAGGGAGAAGCAGAGTCATGAACCCAGAACTGAGTGCTTGACACTGTCAATTTGGCAAACCAGTATGATAAGAATTGACCACTGGTAGAATTACCAGTGACTTCTCAAACCTGAAGAACTGAAATGCTTCTGAGAGGAGGCCAGTGAGAAAAGGCCTCTTCTCCACTGCCCCACAGGGCTACCTTTGTTTTCCCAAGGCAGCCATGAGGACACCGAGCTTCAAGGCAGCCCAGAACCAGCCTGGGGAGCTCCCTTGCCCCCCAGTACCACCTGCACATTTCAGGGACCACCATGACCTATGTGGTCTGCATATCATTCATGAGTCATTTCTAGGGTTCATCTCATGACTCTGCTCTGCTCTTGCTGGGTCTCAAGAAGCACCATTCATCCCAGCTGATTTTGACTGTGCAGGTATTAGAGACTTAATTCTGTAATAAATACATCATTAAGCTCCCTTTACAAGCAGTAGAGATCCACATTCAACAGTATCCAAATAGTAACTTGTGGTGCCAATTTTGATGCTCATGTTAGGATGGGATGAACTACCCAGAGAAGATGCCTGTATTGCCACTCTCAGCAGATAGATGAGGACTATACAAGATGGAAGAAGTGAGCCCCATCCAGATATAGTCAGTGCCTCAGGTCCCCCACTGTACAATGTGGCTGGCGGCACAGTCCCACCTTTGGGTAGCACAATGAGAGATGGTCGAAAGACCTGGGGGTTGCAAACTTGATGTTATAGAAACAGACTGAAGTCACTGGGGAAAGAGAGCATTAAGCTGTTTAGCATGTCCAGAGAGAGAAATTTTTGCTCCGGTTAATTATGGTGTTACTAAATTTCTGAGCACAGCATCTGGAAGTTTTAAATATTTCTCCCTGAAAACCAGTGCCTGGGGTTTTGGGGGTGGTTGTTTTCTTTATCCCCAGTGTAGCCACAGCAGTGAACACTTCAGATAAATTAGACATTTGGAAAGATACGAGACAAGTTGGGACTGATAGAGATAAAAGTAAATCAAGTCACCAGTATCATCCGCTCTGTGGGAGGGGAGGCTGGGGACATCTCCCGCTTTTTGCAGTTAGCAGATGCAAGAAATGGTGAAAAGGTCAGAGATAAATGCAATGCTCTCTTCACACTGCATATTCACCAGGGCTGGACTAAAGGGAGACTGAAAAAACACGTGTGTGCTTTCAACCTTTCACTGCAGGGAGCAAAGAGCCTTGCAGAGATGGGAACGACGGCATTTTTTTTTCTTTTGTGCAAAGGCTGGAGACAGTCACTGCCGCAGAGTGGGACCGCAATAATAAAACCCTAACTGAAAAATAATTTCCCTCTCTGCTTTCATCCTCCCGCCATCTCCCACACCCCTTCCCCTCTCACGCCTTGCCAGTGCTATAAATCTAGGCCATCAGAGAGAAGCCGGAGCAGTGGTGTATTATCTCGAGAAATCACTCCCAGAAGGGAGCAGAAAGTTCACAAGTAGAGTGCCAAAAAAGGAGAAATCGCGGCGTTGCCGTTGGATCCAGCCACAGCTGGCAGGCGTCCAAGTGCCGCGCGCGGCTGACATCCCTGCACATAATCTGAAATTCCTTTCGATTATGTGGGAATGGGAGCCTCGTATTGCACCCGCAGCACCCCCCAGGAAGAAGTAGCCCATCAACACAGCACCCTAGAAGGTCCTGGTGGAGGAGGATCACTGGGGCAGAAGAGGGACTGAGGGAGGGATGCGTGTGGCCGGAACCACATAGCGACACTCCCACAACACTTTACTCCGTCAGGAACTTGTGCCAGCCTCTAAGTGCTCTGCAAGTACCACTAGATCCATGTTCATAGGCGATGGGCGAGATGCTGTCAGCCCAGTGTGATGGCTAGAAGAAATACGGCTGTGGTGGGGTAGCTGAACTGCCCAGGGTGCTTCACTGGCAACTCGAGCCCCGCGTGGCATGGAGGTGCTATAGCTGCAGCCTTCCCAATCCTTCCCCTCCAAGGGGCTCATTGCTCTTTTCTTCCACCTCTCACTGCCCAAAACACTTTTTGGCTAGTTAATGTCTATTAATACATTTATTGGGCAATCTGACAAAGTTAAGCAGCTGTGTGCTGCTTTTCCTGCTAGCCACAGGCTTGTTACAGAAGGTTATTTCAACCTAGTGAACTTCCAACATCCTCGAACTCCCCAATCCATTGTCAGTCATCAGGAGTGCTTTCCATCCAGAGGAAGGAGCACATGGCTTGGATGCTCCAAATCACCTGGTATGCTGGAGCATTTTTCGTCCAATTGGCAGTGGAGGGAGCTGAAGGAGAGCAGTCCATCAGGCCGAAGGTGGTTGTCTTGCCTTCTGCTCCTTCTGCTTGCTTGAGGATAGGAGAAACTCACAGTTTTCTGCATGCAGTTTAGGTGTTCTGAGTCACCCCTTGGAAGTATCTATTTGGCCAATGCGGGGGAAAGCATCTATGACTCACACCTCAAATGGATGCACCAAATAGACTATAACAGGTGGTGTGAAGCTGCCTATTGTCTGCGGTGAGATCCCCACTTTGGGTCCATTGTTTTCAGGCCATTGTTTCCCCAGAGCGGTGCTCAGCAAAATGGAGCTCCCTAATTGCCTCCCCACAGCACCCTCTGTGGTCTGGGTGCACATTTTTCATTACATCCATGATCTATCCTGATATTATAAAAGACAAGGGAAGGGGGGAGGCTGAAAGAAGAGTGACATAGCATGTTCCAGGTGGAAGGCCAAATTGCTGCGCCATTTAGGAATGGTAACCTAGAACTGTGGCTTTCACTCACGAAAAATGGAAGCAGGGTCCTAAGTCCTAGAGATTGTGGTTGTTGTTTTGGAGCTTATTTTTAGCATTATTTTTGCCCTACTGAATCAAGAAACAGGGTTGTCTGACAAACACACCTTGCTGTGTCCTTCGCTTAATGATGATGAAAGACCGCCGACAGCCGCAGCCGAAATCACGCCACTGTTGCACATCTCACATACAAGATCAAAAGTTAACTAGAGAGTGCCCTTCCTTGTGCTTTAGCTCCGCAAGGTCCAGGTAGCCTTCAGATGAGGTCCTAGGAGCAGGCGGGAGGCGTGGGGAGAGGTAAAAAGCAGGTTGGCTGGGCTGTTGCTACTCCACAGCTAAGCCAAGGACCTCTCTGCTCCACGGGGCTATTGCTCTGGCATCTTGTACTGGCCCTGTCATTATTTTGAATGAATAAATATGCAGGAGACTAGCCGGGCTCTGGAATGCCTGGAATGCCAATACAGGACTCAGCTAATAATGGTCCTATAGTGTAAATCAGCAGCATAGCGGGTCCCAGTTTCACTTGGCTGTGCTCCATGAATAGCAGAAAAGACATGGAGTAACAGTGAATTGAAAATCAGTTTAAAAAGAGGAAGAGGATAAACCTGAAAATACTCTCTGTTGTGGTGTGAACTGTTTTTTATAAGCCGAGAATTAAATCTTTAAAATGATTAAACAGGGAAAAGTATCTCGTTCTTTGAAACACTCACATAATTCGGGCAAGGGAAAGCTTTGTAGTGATTTGCTCCCAAGAAAAGAAGTTAGTGAAAGTGCTTTCTCTTGACTCTTGTGTGACCTAGGATTGACCCAAAAGAATCATATTCATCGGGAAGAATGCTGGGTGCTGCTAAAATTAATTTGCATTGTGACCCCTGATTGGAGTTCCTGCTAGCACAAAGAGACAGCTGTTGACTAGCATTAAGTGACTGGCAGATTGGTTCATTTATTTATTTTTAACTTTGTTACATATCTGTGGCCAACAAGAACATAGCGGAGAACTGGAAAACATGTCTTTTTAATGACCACTCTGCACGCCTCTCTGAATGTATTTATGATGGGTTACTTGCCGTGGAGGTGATGCTATGAGAAGATGCTGGCATAAGTTCCTTGGCTAATTTTTTTTTGTGAACACAGCTATGCTGTTCAATGAGGTTTTCACAACTAAGCTGGTACAATAGTGGCTTCTGGAGGCTTTCACATTGTCTCTAAGATAGGGCCCTGTGGTATAACAGAGTAAAGGAACCAAGTCACTACAGTAGGAGCCTCCTCAAGTCTGACATCATTCCACCTAATTTAACTACTAAAGCATACATATCAGGAACGTATAAGTCTTGGATCCCTTGATAGGGTAGGGCAAAAAGGATCCTCTGAGGGATGCTTCAGCTCTGAGGCTAAGGACACCTTCAGAAAGTGTCCTTTTTGTTCCCATCACTGTGGAGAGTACACCTACACCTAGAAGAGATGACCCCGTGTCATAGTGTACCCAGCTCATTAGATCAAACTGAATGAATTATACGAAAGAAGATACACATGCTAACATAATTTGTGAGCATCCTAAAGACCATATGAGTGCATCAGGGGACTCTCCACAGGATGTTTGCCCCTTTGGCCCAGCTCTGGTTATGTAGATATTTTATAGTGACTGAAACCAAAAGTTGCAAGAGACTTCTCAGTTATGATTAGAAGAGAAGGAGGTTTATACTAAGAGAAAATTGGGGACTACAGTCTTGCAGAAAATGGATCCCCAAATCTAATTCATGCCCAACTAGCCATAAAGTAGTGTAAAATCTTTTGTGCATATTATTGTAAATCCTCTCTCTCAATGAGCTGCATACCTGTTGGCAAGTAAGTGTCACCAGCAATGAGGTGACTTGCACTAAAGCTGCAAACTCACCAGGTTTGCTGGCGGTGCTTGGGATAGCGAATGTGAAACAGAGCCAGGCAGGGCACACAAACAGAAAGGCTGCTGCCTATGAGAAAAAAAAATCAAGTATTAGCTTGGTCATTCATTTCCATCTCAAAGAGATAGGGGGAGAAATGCAGCAAGGCCGTGTTCAGTCCTAGGCTGTCACTCCGTGGTAGGCAAAGAAAGTAGGGGGATGTTTACACAGACAAGTAATGTAATAATAAGTAGGAAACGTCATCAAACATATCAACCTAAAGAAGGAGAGCAAGATTTAACTGCTGTTTATGAAACTGTATGGGAAGCACAAATACCTCAAAGTGAACAAAATGGATCATTACCTGTCTATTCAAAAGGGGCAATCCACAGACTCCCAGATCGCTTTCACTGGCTCTTAACAGAGACATTAGACTGTCAAGGAAAGACTACACATAGTAAAGTTGTATATGTCCCTGGCAGTGACAGCGTCTCACTTGCACAGTGCCTTCTGTTTCCTTTCACCTCTCAGTCAACATAATTTGATACACAGGATCAGAGAAACTTCTAGTCGCCCTGGGAAGGGAAACGAAAAGTTGGCCACCACTTTTAATTTTGGAGCCGATTTGTTGATGTTCATTTGGTGGGAAGTTCTATACGGCCTGACTCCTTCATGTTTAAAGCAAAGAAATGACGCGTGACTTCAGGAGACATGCCTTGCCCACACCGGTTCTTCCTCTCCCCACAAAATGTCATCGGCTCCGTCACCAGCGGCAGATGCAACGCAAGGCTGCCTAGTTGCCAAGTAACCGCTTGTATTTTAACTTCCCTGTCCCAAAGCTTTCCCTGGCCAGGTGCTTTGGAGATGCCGTGATTGAAACGTCAGCAAAGGGAGCCCTGGCTAACGGGGTCCCGTTCCCGCTCCCTCTGAGAGCAGCTGTCTCTGCAGCTGCTCAAGTCACTCTGCATTTATTTTCTCTCCCACCCTTTATCTGTCTCTTCTATTTAGACTATAAGCCCTTTAGGGCAGGGACTGTCTGTAAGTATGTGTTTATGCCATCACTAGCACAATGGAGCCTTGATCTCAGCCAGGGACTCTAGACATTATTTGGACTGTTGCAATAACGAAGTTTTCCACTATTTGGAGCTGAACCAGAGTGATGGGAAACTCCTCCAGGGTGGGAGAGGATTACGAGGATTTAGTTAAAGACTCTCCCGTTTCTAGAGGTCAGGGAGGAAAAAGTGTTCACCATTTTGCAAGCATCCATGGTTGTTGGCACTCTGGAAGGTGCTAAACCATCTTCAGCACACACAGATTGTTTTTACATTGCAGAACATCACTACCCCTTCATTACTGGACATGGGAACAAAATGCAGGGGTTCTGTTTTCCATGTTACACATATCTAATTATCTGACAACCATAATGTCAGTAGATAGAGAGGTAGATACACATGTTATAAGTGGCCATGTTTTAAATTAGCACCATATAATTTTTTTTCGTTTAAAGGCATGATGGACTTTCCATGTGAGAAGCTGCAAAGAATTGGATTATTTAACTTGGAAAGAAGGATAATTACATGGGCTTAATTGTCCTATTTAAGATGATGGATGGTATTAGAAAAGCTGTTCATTCCTTGTCTGTACACTATGCAGTAATATGAGAACTGGGGCTTGTATGTTCAAATAAATGGTAGGTAAATTTAAAACAAATAAAGGAAATACCCTTCCCCATACAGTGCAGTCTGTTCTTGAAATTCATTGCTGTAGAGCATTAGACTTGAAAATGGATCTAAAACCAGGTGAGAAAAATTAATGTTTTCAGGACAAGATCAAAATCCTACTCTTCAGTACAGAATTAAGAAGTGCCCTTTTAAGTAGCTAGGTCCAGGCAAGGGCTGGCAGTCCTGTATCAGAGTCTGGAGCAGCTATGCCACACAGCATGAAAGAAACATGGTTCAAGTTCAGGTGGGAGTGGAAAAGGATGCACTGATTTTCCCTCCCTTAAAAGGTGGAGGACCAAGGTTGGGGGAATCAGATTGTTTTTATCCTGCTTTCTTTCTTCCTGTGAGGCTCATGCTTAGGTTTAAGCATCTCTCTGTTAGCTCAGGAATATCCTGGTCTTTGCCATCAAGTTTCTAAGTTCTTGGTGAAAAATCAGATCAAATTTTTTGGCTAAAGCTTCGCCAGCCCATGCTATCAGCAAATCACAGTGGCAAAGCAAAGCAGAAGTAATTAGGTGGTGCGAACATGAGTTTTGTAATTGTTTCTCTTTGAGATGAAAAGAAAAGCTGCAAAATATCTGCACTTTGAAATCTCTTCAGACATGTTAAACAGGCATGATAAACTTGAAGTGTGTGAGAATGCTTGGGATAATTTATTGTTCTAATCATAAAGATCCATCCTGAAATAAGACATTACAGTATCTCTAAACTTAATTTGCATTCAAATAAAAGCTTGATTAGTGTGAACAAAATTCAAACCATGCTGAAAAAGGATTGTTATGTCAGGAAAGTACAGTTTTTTTTCACAGGTAAATAGACAGAACCTTTCATACTGATAGAAATTATCTGTTTTGTTCGGTTAGCTTCAGAGAGCTTAGATCCAAACATGATTATTTTCTTGCTTAGTCTTCCCTTCTGTATATCTCAAGCCATTACATTTCTCCTAGTTATTTCTGAGCTGATCCTATTAGGTTCGACTAAACAAAAGGCATTTGAGCCATCAGGAGACAAAATTGCTGTGTGCAAGGAGCAGAGATCTTGAGACTAAAGCGTCATTAACACTCACAACTCCTGCAAAGTGAATAATTCATTTGGTAGAAGTTGCTCTTGAAGGTGATCCAGCAAATGAAAGTGAGAAAATGCTATTTCTAGATGTATAACCTTAGAAGACTTGGAGCAAAACAGAAGCAGATACCTCCGTGATCTGGATGGCATGGCTAGAAAATGCTGCAAAGTAATGCACAGCCGTGACTGGTGATGCAGGAGTGTGCAGGCCATGCAGGGCAGGTCCAGGGAAAGAATTTTGGACCTTTTGAATTAATTCCCTGAATGTTATACATTTCTTTTTTCTGCAATGGAAAAAAAGTGTCTCTTTATTCATTTTGGTGAGTTTGAAGTTCTTTTCTCACATCGTGTGGATTCTACAGAATCAAAAAACATGCTTGTCACTGTGGGGAGAAGGAGGGAATAAGGACAGATGATAAGAGAAGTTATAAAAGCTGTGACTTTGGATCTCCTTTGCCATTTATTGCATCTCATGGAAAGATTGTTTTTAAAGATGAGTTCACTAGTGTTACCTTTATTTTTATTTCAGCTGCCTATCTTTTTCCACACAGATTTCATCCTAGATTGCAGAAATGGCCAAACGTCTAGTAGCGAGGTTTTTGTGGTGTAAGGTTAGTTAAGCCAGACAACATCTGCATCAGGCAAGAAAGAGATCTCCATAAAATGCAGGGTTTGCAAGCTCTGTGACAGAGTTATTAGACTGAGCAGAATTTACTACAGATACATTTTTACTATGATATAAGTTCATTGGATTTACTGGGGTTATACAAAACGTAAAATATGAGGAAGACAGTAAAGAAAAGTTCTGTATGTTTCAAAGCAGAAGATGGTGAGCAAAATGTGCAGTGTGCCTTCAGCTGACTAAACAAACAGGTTACATTTAGACACTATTTATCTCTGAAATTGGCAGAATTCCACTGAATTCCATTTCTCTTTATTCGAAGAGTTTGCTTCTTGATGTTTTCCATTTCCTGATCCACCCCGTCTGTGGTCCTAGAGTACTGCCCTGCCTTGTCCCTGTGAGGTCCGATTGCATCCTGCTTTAGGCACAGAGCATGTATATGGTTAGATAACTGAGCAGAAAAGCTGTCAGTCTGAACAGAGATCAGGGACAAGAATCACAGGAGAGGAGAGAAAGGTAGAAACAATATAACCAGCTCATACAGAGAGTAGGCAATAAATGCAAAGCCTCCTCACTCACTTGAATCACATGGCCAATGCTCCATTTGTGGGAAAACCAGCCAGTTTGGGCCCCACTGCGACTGGAGGAGATGTCCCACTTAAATAATAATAGGTGACATGGAGCCTTTGGTCTGCTCCTTCGTCACATGAAAACTGTAACAGGAATTCGTCTCCATCTGGATTTGCTTTAGGGTGGTGGTGGGACAGGTAGATGTTGATGGACCACCTAAAGATCAACCACGAGAAGCCACAAAGCTCAGCTGGGCTGTTATTGCCAGCATTATGAATGGGGAGCAGAAGTCTTCAAAACAGAGAAAATAAATCTATACCTGACTGAAATCAACCTTCCGAAACCATCATGGCTCCCTCTGGCACTGTAAAATATACCACGACTTAAATCTCCATTGATAAAACATTTAAAGAGCACTTCAAAAATACATTTAATATGAGAAAAGATCTGACACAAAATTTCACAATTGCACTAACTTTAAATAGGTTTTTCTACGTTGGGGTAACAAAATGTATTTTTTTAAAAAAAAAAAAAAAAATGCTCCATTTCCATTACGAAACTATCTTCCTTACAGTGCAAGTGTGACTTTCACATGCGTCAAAAAGGTCTTGACTTCTTATTTATAATTCATTAGACTTCTGAAAGACTATGTTTTGCTTAACCTTAAATTTTGGAAAATACTCTATATGCTTCTTTGTTGGCTCATTTTGCTTCCTTGTTGAAGCAAATCCATTAGACTAAAAGAATTATTCATTTTGATCACTTCCATAAAGCGAGTTTCTGGCAGCAATTAGATGTCACACACAGAGTTACTTTCTCACACTGACAATGAAAAATTTTGGCAAAATTTGATGCATTTTGCACATTGCTTCATGTTTCTTATACAGATCTTGAACTTTAAAAACACAGGCACTTTTTAGTAGGGAATACAAGGTCTTTTACTTGCACTTTCTTTTTCTAGGGATAAAGATAGAATAATTAATTCACTATTTACTCCGAGAAGCTGCCATCTTGAGTTTAAAACAGTAACCCCATAATAGGCACTGATTCAGTTGACATAGGTACTCTGGCTAAATGTTAGACTCTCATATTTTATTGAAAGGAAAGCTCATACAAACTACTTCAAGTCTGTGCATTTGGTATATACATATATAACATAAATATAACCTAGTTCGACAGAAGCTGACATTACATTTCGACTGAGACATCTGATAAATTACAATTACAATGCTTAAATTATAACTTTACAAGGCTTAAAACCAGGCAGCAGAAACTAGAAAAAGCAAATATGGGATGAAATTTAAGGTCTGGACAGGACATATAGCCCAGCATCAAGCCAAAGTTCAGGAGACAGGAAAGTGAGGTAGGATCCAGCCCTATGTAGCAGAGCCAGATGCAGGCATCAGAGGAGGGACAGAAGTACATCCTACAAGGAAAAACCCAGGATGAAGAAGAGCCAAGGCATGAGCAGTGGAGACAACGACAGGATCACAGAGCTGGGGAAACACAGCTTGCTGAGACAGGATGCACCAGCAGTGGGGTTCACACACAGCGGGAAGTTCCCTCTAAGAGCGGTCTAGGTTGGATGGCCACAAGTAGCTGAAATGTATTAGATGATAAGGAATGATGCTGATAGCTGGGTAGGATTGACATCCAAGGGAGCAGACTGCATTTCCATGTGCTGCCTTCTGAGGTATACGATCCAAGGGTAGATTTAAAATGCTCCATTTGGATGGGTAGCAGGACCTATCATGGGAAGACAGAGCTCCATGCTTGCCGACCATGTAGACCCAGAATTATCTTCTGTTCCCCATGGCAGATACTGGAATAGCTCAGTCCTCTTCTCCCCTGTGTGGCAAAACGGGATGGAGATATATGGATCAGGGATGAAACAATGAGATCCTATGGCAACTTAAGAGAAAGGTTTCAATTACTGCTTGCTGGTTGGGTGAGTTGTATGGTTTAATTTCCTGCATGAAATATCCAATCTCTACAGAGTATTGAGAGCTCTTCCTATTCATAATTAGACTATTTTTTAATATTTTAATATTAATTATACTGATACCTATTATAAAAATACTAAATAATTACAGCTAAATACTAAAAATACTAAATAATTACATAAAGAAAAAAAGTGCGGAATGCAGAAGGACAGTCACTAATATGGAGTCAAAATCAAAATAACTGTATATCTTTCTGTATATCTACATTCAAATCTGTCCTGGGGTTTTCTTATGAATTAAAACTAAGTTAAGAGACAGTGAGCTAGTTTAAGATAGAAAAACAAACATGATTTGAAAACCATGTCTTCTCTAGCAATTGGTTTTCATTAATTGTTCCTTTCTTCAAGTTTCCAAGCAAGGAGTGAAAAAATATATATTTAGGCAGAAATTCAAAATTCCTTTAAAATGTGTGTGGGGGGGATGTTTTAATTTATTGCAAGAAAACTCCAGGAGGTAATTATAGTATTTTTTTGTATTATTTTTGACATTGAGCCTAAAGTTTAAACTGGGTCCCATGGAGGATTTGACATCTTCAAAGTGCAGGGAAAATGATCATCTTTTCCTGCAGTAGGTTATAACGCTGAAGCCCTGTGAGAAACAAATTTCTTGGATGGGTTGCTGGCTCAGCTGGACTAAGAGTGAGCCAAGACTCAAAGCACAGAGCAACAGTGGAAATACGACAGGTGGCAAGAAGAAAACATTGGGGCAGTAAAGTTTTGCATGCGACCATAAGACAACGTAGGAAACAACAGAAACAAGATTGACTTCAGTTTTGAGCATCTGCCCTCTGATGTGTAAGGGGACAGAGCCCACAGTCAACATTCAGTAACACAGATGTCTCCAAAAAACACTTGCCCCAGATCCATTTACTCTGTTGTGATTACTCTATCCCTGTCTTTAAGTATGAATCAATCCATAGAAAAGTTCTCTTCATTAGACTGGAAAAAGGAGATATTTATGATCAAGCAAAGGTGCTGTAGAAACAAATCTCCAAAAGGAAGGTATTATAAGAACCGCATTGTTAATAATGATTGCTTTTCCAGTTTCAATAACTTCCTTACTCTTAGGAATAGCACTAAATCAAAAGTACCTTTCCCATAAGATCATTTTTCCCCTCAAAAATCCCATTAATAATTATTTTTTAGATTCAGTTTATATCAAGATTATATCTGGGATTGTGATTACACAGGGGTAAAAGGTTGAAAAAATCCATAGTTTATTGCAGGATCTTCGCACTGTCTGCTAGAACAATCATATTCTGGAGAAAAAAATTATGTTTACCCAAAAAGGACACTTACAGAGTTTGTCACCAAAGAATTCGATCCATCATAGTCAATAGCCAGGGAAAAAGGCCAAATGAAGGTCCTCAAAGAAAACCAGACCCTCCTTACCCACCCAGTTCATGTGCATGAAGTCAGTGTGCCAGTTGCTTACCCGAGGCAATAGTGGATGGGGAGAGATGAGCTCTGTGCATGGGAGCAAATCTGACAATACCTTCCTGGTTGTATGTGTAGTTTGGAAAAGAGGTTGGCATCCTCAGTCAATTTGCTTGCTGAAAACCTTAGCATCACCTCTTGCAGGGGTGCTTAAATGTGCGCGCTAAGCTGTAACTACCCTAGAGCGGAGGAAGGGGGTCGGTGCATGCACAGGAGGATACATATGGCCTATGTGTGTGGGAGAGATACATCCCTTCTCCTTTGAAACATTATTTTTTCTTCACTGTTGATAGGTGGGGAAAAGCTGAAACGTCTACAAGGCAGTGTGAGGAAATCATATACTCTCTGTCTACCCTGTATATTGCCACAAGCTCAGCTTGCAAGGTGGACTAGATCGACTGTCTGCTTAGTAAAGATACATCTTGATTGTTTCCTATTCCTTTTTTTTTTTTTTTTCTCTGCTTCTGAGAGTATGACAACATTCAAGGGCATCTTTGCAGGCATGATGTGAATACTGAGATTATGAAGGTGTTTACAGAGTTTATGCCATTGGGAAATGGATGAGGTAACGCAGAGGTACCATGTCTCTGCCTACTGCTTTATTCTCATCCCATACTTTCAACATTTAATTTATCCCTGATCACACAACATGGTCCCTCATCACACAACATGTGACACATGCACAGAGGGGCAGGTGCCTGAGAAATCTCAGAAGGATAACCAGGTACTTTTGAATATGAGCAGTTTGCAGCATTTTCAACTTCTCATACAACGTACAGGAAATTATCTGGAAATGTGTCATAAGAACAAAACACCATGCTCAATGAGGCTTGATCTTCAATCACAGGTCATCCAGGTGAGGCTTTTAAATGATGGTTAACTATTAAAAATAAATAATTCAAAGAATTCAGGAGTTCTCTGTATGCTGTAGAATTGAATGCATTAGATTCCTACAGTCTTGAAAGGGAGGAGAAAGAAATCTATGTTCAGTTCCCTCAGAAGAATGTTCCTCTTCATAACCATCTATAAAAGATTATTGTCTTCGTTTTATTTAATTATTCCATATGAAGTAATTAAAAGAGAATAATCAGCTAGTTCAACGATGATGAGTGTTTCAAGTGAGAACACAAAAGAGGGTAATAAAGGCACCACCAGTCCACACCATCATTATTAGCATCCTTACATCTTTAATTTTTCTTATATTTTTATTGTTTACTCAGGATTAATTGCTTGCTTCTTTTCTCAGAAAGCTTTATTGCAGCCCTGTCACTTCTTAAGACTTTGGCAACACGTGCTAGGCTACCACCCAAATGCTTTGAACATAGGCAATTACGACCTGTTAAAAAGGACTGTGGAGAAGCTGAGTCAGAACACTAATCCCTTCGTAACATCAAGTACCAAGCTTAGAAGCACTCCTAGAAACATGCAGTTCTCCTTGTTCATGGTAGCTTTGAAAACCTGCTGGCCCATAACCCGTAGATTTGGCGTTCAGAGTGGAGTTTGAAGGTGGCCGGTGCTCACTCTCTATCATCATCTGTACATGCTGCCGATTTGCTGGTCTTGCATTAAACTTAATGGTTTTACCCAACAATTTGTCATGTTAAAGCATTCGAATGCAGTGAATGAAAGAAGACTAAAAGTGTCAGCTTTACCATGCTGTCTATATATTTTGTGATGAAGTTTGGGGGTTTTTTTTAATACCAAGGGAAGAAAAAAATACACATATTGGCATTTGAATATACCCTTCCATTTCTCATTCATAGTACACAAAAGGACATTTTTAAAATAAATGTAGAACTCCAAGAGCTTGTATAGAATTGATTTAAAACTTTCACCAAAAAAAAAAAAAAAAAAAAAAGAAAAGAAAAAAAAAAGGGCCCTGAGTTGAGATGGTGCATGGGAAATTTCAGGCCCTGAAGGGAGTTTGCTTGTTAAAGTAGAAAGAGACACTACGCTGAACATTTCACTTAAGCCATGAGAAAGTTTGTCTGTACTTATTCAGGCACTTAGACAGTGTGTGGTGCATGTGAGAGCCCTGTTTTAGGACAGAGGGAAGCCAAATTCAATCATAATTTGAAAACTAGCTTTGGAATAGCTTTGAAGAAGCAGCTTTCCTCCTTGCACATGTGTTTATTTACAAATAGTAATGTTGAAAATTAGTATCTAAAGATGTATCATTATTTGGCAGATTGGGTCTTGTAATTTGTGAATATACACAGGACTTGCTTTGTAACGAGTTTTTTTTGCTCGTAAGATGTCACAACACCCAATAACGTGGGGAAGTGTTGCTATTATCCAGCAAATTGATTAGAAGTGAAACTGAAGATAAAAAGATTTATTTAAAATGTCTAGTAATTTTGTATGCCTAAGTGGAGCCACTCAGAAAAGCTGATGTTTTCCAAAACTTGTATATACTAGATTGAAAGGAAACCCAGATGCCCCAAATCCAGTTCTTCCACAATAAATTCTTGGTCTATACTGCCCCATGCAGGTCCTGCAGTACTCAGTTCATTTTTAAATCAATGGGTCCCTTGTATTTCCAAGCACTTGCACAGGATTCATATGTGTTCCTTCCAAATTGCACTTTCAGAAAATTCATCTTCCACCTCAAAGCCCCATTTCATTGCATTTCCCTGTCATTCCTTCTCATGTTTGCTTAGTAATTACAGGACACAATTTTCCAGTGATCAAACTGCACTAATATGTGCCTGTGTGCAGTTCAGTGTGAAAGAGCCTTCTTTCTACCCTTTGGGAGCTCATTATTATATACACAATCTTTGTATTTTTATTAGTCAGCCTTATGATTTGTGTGGTAAGGGGAACTGGCAATATTGTTTCACATACATCAAAGGATGAAATGCAGTTTAACAAGAGCCAGCAGGTTACATACAAGCCCCAAAACACTTGTTATAGGTGTGACTCGCCCAAACCAAACTAGGCAGTGAGTGTTGGCAGAAAATATTCCAACTCTCTGCAGCAGTCAGATCAGCAGCTGTAAAATGGGAATTCTTCATTAAAAAAAAAAAGTATATTTCCATAATGTCACTTAATGCAAGATCTGGGTCTAGCACAGTTCTTTTTTGGCTCTGCTTTAGTGCGAAAAATGAAGCATGCTTGATGACTTACACAGTCCCTCACAAATTTCAATCACTTAATTTCCCTCTAGGATTATTCTAACATTAAAAAACCTTCCAATTTACAAATTTGTCTTCCTAATTATTTTCAGGATATCTTCTTCACAATATTTTGAAAAAAAGAAGAAGCGAATGGCCTATATGCAGTTAACAAGGAAAAGGAAGTGTTTTTTCCTGAGCAAGCCAGCCTTCTAAGCCCAGTTGAAAGCACATTAATTATAAACATTTTTATTGGGCTCTCATTTGGCATTTTTTGTTGTCTGCTTGTTGAGCATCATAGGAAAAAATGCCCTTATTCTCTCCTTCTAAATTTAAAGGGCAACTACCATGAAAACTTCCTCAAAGCTTATCCCAGAGGAACCCGATTTCAAGAAAATGTGCTGTGCATTTCCCATAATCACCAGTGAGGTCATATTTTTCTCTACTTTGGATAATTTAGTGGGAGAAGGGACATTTGATCTGATGACTTTGCCATCCAGTGAATCAACGCTGGGTTGAACTGAGAGCAAAGCTGCTGCTGACTTCATTGCAAACACATTTTGCATCCTATACGTCTCCTTATTCTATATGAAGAAGCTTGGTCCAACCCCACTGAGATCCGTAGCAGTCTTTCCATTGATCAAAATGAGTTTTATCCCTCTTAATGCACTGACACAGTTCCCATTGATCGTAATGGAAACGGTGATGGCATTTCTTAAAGAAAAATAACATTTCTGGGCATAAGCCCGTGGCTAAAGAATATTGACTGAAAACAGGAGTGGACCATTGAGCCTAAACAAAGCTGTATGGGAAATGGGATTGCTGTTCTGCAGCATTTTTCAATATCACATAAATGTTTTCATTCAGAATTTCTCTAAAAAAATAAATGCGTTTCAGAGCAGCCTCTCAGGCCTGGGTGGATTTTCATAAATCACCATTGACAGAGCCACTCCCTTGGGGTACCAGAGTGTATGTAATATCTGAGTCCCTGCTTTGTCTGAGTCAAAATCATCTGATTCTCATTTTGACTTTAAAAAAAACCCACAACATTTCAGCCCTGATAAAACTTTCCTGACAGAAGTTTAATTGAAGCAAGTGCATTCCAGCTGAGGAAATGTTGCTTTGCTGCAGAGTGGCTAGTCTGTCAAACATTCCCTACTACATCTAGAAAACAAACAGGAGACACAAAGACCCAGAAATCTAGATCCAGCTCTATTGTTGGCTTGTTTAAAAAAAGCCAGGCAAGTCTCTAAATTAAACCATGTTTTGTGCTTCCTATATTCTAATTTACAAGTAGGACCTCAGCATCTTCAGAATATCCCTCTCTGGCACAAGGATGAACTTGCTAAGCTGTGATTCTTGTTGTGACTCGATTCCTCCGTAGATGTTGAAAGTCATGCTGCACCATGCAACGCCTTTAGCTCAATCACAGATGACTGGGCTTGATGCAAGAATTGCTGGGTGACATTTTATGACTCATGTTATGCAGGAGGTCAGACTAGATGATCATAATGGCTTTACAATTCATTAATCTGTGTGGAGAGATATCCGTGAAGGAATTAAATAGAAGTCCCAACATTTATTCTACATGACAAGTAAATTGGATTCCAACAAAGGTCTTTAAAGTTGAAATGTAAACACTGAGCTGCCAGCTCCCAAGTTTGAAAGGTCACACTAGCAAAACTTACCACTGAATGAGATTGATTTTAGCTAAATTGTTCTTTTCCTCAGAATTTCAAGGCACTTCTTTGCTTTTAAATTTTCAAGATTGAAACATTTACATTTGAAAGAAATTTACTTTTTAAAAATTGAAGTTCATTATAATAATAGATTAAGATAGACAGATATTTCATATTTATCTAAGAGAATTTTTTGATTGAACCAGAGAGAGAGATTTTCTTCACTTTGAAGAAATTTTTTAAGATTCCAAGATTTTGTCTTCTGGATTTTTTTTTTTTTAGTAGCATACAAATATTCATGGGGTAAGGAAATCACTTCCTTTTGAGCACTACCAACCATCCAAACTTGGCCTTATGATTTGAAATTTCAAAGCATCCATGCTGTTTGATGTATACTGAGCCCCAGACACTGAGAAATCAATCTGTATAGCTCTGCCTACCTCAGTAGCTGTAGTCAATGTACTGTAAAGTCTTTGTTAAATATTTAATAATTAGCTGTGGTTTAATAATGTGTGTCTGAAGGAATGCTGAAGGCTTTGAGTGGATAATGAAAGAATGCTGTGTCCTGAAACAAATGCCTTGAGATATTATATACTGTGCTATAGCGGTTTCTTCACTTGGCAAATTGAGTGACTTTGCCACTTGGGGGGAAATAGGCAATTGTGTCTTGCAGACATCTGCTTTTGTAACCTCCTGTTTCCCAGGGAGAATCCATTTAGAGATCTGAGTGAGAGCTTGTATGGTAATCCCTGGCCCCAGAATACTTCAGTGTAAAGGGTTTCCTTTAGCCTGCTCATGTTTCCACTAAATAAAAGCATCTTTTATTCTATCTAGTAGTAGGATGAATCAAGAGTTGTGTGCAGACATGTGTGTAGTGCTTGACTTATGGAGCACCTCAGCAACATACAGAAATGTATGTTGCAGACTACAGCGTTTTAGGTATGTCCTAGAAACTCTTTTACCCAATATGTGGTTTTAATTACTCTTTCTAGTGAAGACTGCTTTGCACAGCAGCATCTGTTATCTTCTCTTCAATGACAGACTTCTAAAGCAAGATCTTGGATTGTGCTCCTGAGTAAGGGTCTGTGCTCAACATTAGAGAAGTCAGAATGTCTGGGGGTTTATCACCACTATTGCTTCATCTTTATGGATAACCTTTCCCTTTGCCTAATCCTGTAAAAAAAGAAATTTAGCAACCATCCAAAAGTGAGTGAGTATAATGCTAATGTCTTTGATCTTTATAAAATGCCACATGCATGTGACACAGAAGACCTTAAAGGAATGCAAGAGGTGACAAATACATTTTTAAAAATTCAGCTGAAATAAAGAGAACATGGGGTGTTTTCTCTGCAAGTCAGCTGTGTGGTAGCTGTGATTTGTGCAGAGAGTTGGTATCAATGAAAGAGCATGGGGCACCGGATAAGAAAACAAGAAAGAGGCTGTTGAAGAACCTTATATGTTATAAGCTCTGTTTTCATTATAGAAAGGCTAAAATGCAGGTGGTGAGCACAGATCACCCTTGAGGAGAACTCTCTTTTGCTAGCTCGCATAGGAACGTGTCCAAAGAGCCAGTTACTGGCCCCAAATTGATTTTCAGTCCACATATCCCTGCCTCTTCTTTGTTAAATCACAGAAAACCTAAAGTTTCTGAAGGGGTTACCCAGTGAAAGGTGTTTTTTATTATTCCTCTACACTGCAGAGTACCTGGTTTTGGAGTACTGTTCAATGTGGTATTATCGCTTGGCTAGGATATTTCCAAGGGATAACAAGCAGATGCTTCAGCTGGACATTTAGAGTCCCAACACAAGTATTCTGTGGCTGGATTGAATAATATAATATGAATAGCATCCATTAATTTGGTGGGATAAAGAACCTTCTCTACCATCCAGTGAAATAAGGGAATGGTGTCCCTTGGCCCCACGGTGTCCAGCCTTCTCGATGTAGGAGTAAAGGTTGCATCCTTGCAAAACCCACAGCATTCTCATAGGAAAACTGCTACAGACATTATGCTGGTATTTGCAGGACTGTGTCCCTGTGTAATGAGGCACTTCTTATCCTTAGGGAAGGGTTGGCATGCCACTGGCTGCAACTTCTCTGCTTTGGTTTGTTTTGTGAGATGCAGTATCATAAGAGGCTCCTCTAATTTAGGCCTGTGGGGGGACATTTGGAAGAGCAGCAAAACCAAGGATGCTTTTAACCTTCTCCATAAAGCAAAACTTCAAAAAAATATGGAATTGATCCTCATTTGCAGAGGGGCATTGGAATAAGAGCATGTGCATCCTGTGAGCACGCAACTCTAAAAAAGAACCAGTCAAAAAAGCCAGACATGTGCACACACTCAAATATATACAGGAAATAGAGAAAAAAACTTTATCAATTCATATAAGAGAAAAAAACTTGTAAAATATTTATAAAATACACAAATGTTGTATATGCAAATAGGAATAGAAATAAAAATTATATATATGGTGAGTAAACATCATATAACTATTATATACTGCAATATGTCCAAAGTACTCATATGAAAGTATATATAAATATCCTATAAAAAATTTAATGGCTAGACAAAAATTGATCATGTTTTCACTGGAGCAGAAGTGGAAAAATTGCTTCACAGCCCCATTTACACCTGTGCAGCCAGTTCTAAATCCAGCTTCTCCTGTCCATTGACCTCCCCCTCCTACTTTTGTTGGCTTGTAATTCCCATTAACACTAATAGCAGCTACAGACATGCAAACTGGGCAGAGCACATCATCGCCTCCTCTGCTCCCTCCCCCCGCCAAAAACAAAAAGCCAAAAATATTTAGCACATAGGTGAATGCATCACTCCTATTTTACAGTCTTTACACTAACTCCCCATAAAATTCTCTATTGATTTCAAGGTTTTATGGTCCATTTTTAAGGCATTCAGTGACTGTGGCCCAATGTACCTGACAGATCTTCTGTCACTGTATGTTCCTGAGGGTCAGAATCAGCAGGGTTGTTAAGTTTGCCCAAGGAACAGTCTTAAGCCTTTTTGTAGCTAAGGTTTTCTAGCAGCTATGTGGTGCTATTGCAGGAGTCCTGTCAGAGCTCTTTTTGAACTCCTCTTTCTTTCATGGTGTGCAAGAATAAAGCAAAGTAAATGCCTTGTGGTAGGATTTATGATGGTTATACTCAAGTATGTTGTGACTTCAGGCTGAAATGCAGCTGAAAGATGCATCATTGAAGTAGTGTCCAAATTACTTATGTTAAAGACTGGCTAAGTCACAAAGAAAACCCCAGGTCAGTCAAATATTGCTCCTTTTAGTGCATTTCCTTCTGCTTTATCTGATGTAGCTCCAAGGTGGACCATGCAATCTTGCCCTCCTTTATGCATTTAAGGAGAAACTGTATCTCAAGGTGAAGTCCTTCCCCCTAGGATATTTCTTGTGAAACCCATCATATATTTTCAATTGCTCGTTTTCATCCATTAGGAAATATTATCTGAATTTTTCGGACTTGTGTTCAGTAGAACAGTAAGAACTGCTGTTCAGTGAATAATTTATTGAAAATATATTTAACCTTTCTGCTCTGAGACACATTGACTGAGAATGAAGTTAGGAGATAGAAATCTAGTCCAGGGTGTCCAGAAGCAGACTGTCATCCTTTGAAATCAAGACTAAACACAATATTGGTTATTTTCTTTTTTTCCTTTTAACTTTCATGAAACAATAGTGAGCTCTGACCATTTGTAATGGGTGCTGGGTTGTTCAGCTTTAGGGAGTGTGGAAGTTGCAAACTCTGGTTCCTTTACCCTGACTAACTGAGCACAACTCATCAAAGCTGGGGCTTGTGTAACCAGCATAGATCTAGCTATTCCAGATGAGATAATAATTTAGGAAATACACCAGATAAAGTGGATTATAGAATTTAAACAAATTATAAACCTTTTTTTCTCCTAGACTGCTCATTCTTGCCCGAGGCATAATTTATTAAAAAAAAAAAAAAAGAAGAAGAAAGAAAAGAAAGAAAGAAAGAAAGAAAGAAAAAAAGAAAAGTTTTTTTTTTCAGATTTAGTAGCTGGGTGTAGTTTAATTTCATCTTGTCAAATTCAAACTAAACAAGTGCCCTGGCTGTGAAGGTGGCATTGAGATCTGTGTCTGTTTTGTTTGCCCGTCTCTCTGTCAGAGCTTTGAAGGAGAGTATTCCTGGTGATCCCATTCCCAGCTGTGTCATCCTGTACCGCGCGCAGCGCAAAGGCTAGAGTTAGCGTGAGCTTAACATTTACTTTATCCCTCATTTCATGCAAGCAGGACTTGTTTGCTCATGGGAAGTGCCTGTCAAAATGGCACACAGAGGCAAATTCAAGTTTAAAGGGGAGCAAGCAGGCATGGAGCATTTGGACCTTGTGTGATGAGGTGAGCCACCTGGGGCGAACAAAAATAGTATTTCAAGGGCTATTCTCTGCATAGCTCCCATATTTTTTTCTGCAGTCTAATTTATGGACTTAAATCCTTCCTTGTTTTCTCAAAGCACTACATTGATCAGCTCATAGATTTTCAGTTTTACTTTGCTTGTTTGTTTTCCATTTCATGGCTTTCCCTGTTGTGCCTGTAGCCATTTGCGCTTATAGAATAATCACAAGCTGAACCTTGTTATTATTTGGATGAGTAACAGCACAAAGTGCTGTAAGAAAAGCTTAGATGATTCAATATCTGGATTTGTCCACTGTACTCCTGCCATGCAATCAGATGCTATTTTGATGGCAATGCCATCAAACAAGGGGCTTTCCTCTTTATGATCTTTCATGAACCCATGACGTGAGCCATAATACAGTTCTTTGGTCCCTTGACTAATTTGCAATACAATTCTATTACTAATTGGACAAATAAAATCTCCCTTAATTTTCCATTGCTTCCTTGTTTTCCCCCCTTTTTTTCTTTTTTCTTTTTCTTTTTCTTTTTTTTTTTTTCAGTAGTTTAACCGAGGAAGGGATGCAGTTACAGTTCAAGCAATCCCTGAGGCTGTGGATGCATGAGCAAAGACGCAAAGCTTGAGTAAAAATAAACCAGGAGTGAATCTGCACCCCGACAGCTGGGCTCAAACCTGCTGGCTGCGTGTCAGGAACCGTGAGAAACCAACAGGCTGGGCACTAAAAGCACACAAGAAAACTGCCCCCAGTTCACTCAAGGGGTAAATTCCCTATTCTTGGGGCTGAGCCAAGGCTCTTCTGGAGGCTGCGACATCTGTTTGCAGCTTTTTAAAGTCAGGACAACTTGACTTGCTAAAGGTTAATCCATCCATGTGCCTGTAGCTGGGGTCAAGTTTGCAAAACATGTAGCCGAAATCTTTTCAGATTAGAGGGAATATACCCAACCATAAAGAGGTAAAAATCTGGCCCTACTGAAAGTAATTACAACATTTCCCTTGACTTCAGTGCCACCAGGACATCAACCAAGATACAATTATCTATCATCATCAAAAGGATTACACAGCAATGTCTGATGGTTCCAGCCATGGATACCTGCCCGACATGGAGCTCGCTCTCACTTTTTTACCTAACATCAGTTTTACATTTCTGTCATGGCCCCAGTGATGGGCAGATTTATATTCACTTCTTCATATATTGGGGACTTATGAAAAAAAGCAGAGAAACTGCCATCTGATTCCATTTTCTTCCAGTTACTTAAAGAAAGTAGTACAAAAAACTGATTGGCTCTAACTTTCTTTTGTTCTGTCAGCATTTCACTGAAGAAGAGTATTTCTTGTTTTTTTTTTTGTTTTTTTTTTCTTTTTTTTAGCTTGTTTCATTCTAGAATGATTGTGAATCATTGTCAAGTGAGGTAATAAACCTTAATGTCTTATTAAAAAAAAAAAAAAAAGCCAAACCTATAAATCAGTGATATTTTCAGATCACCACACAGGAACTTGGAGGACTTCAGTGGTATGTGCTGTTGGTCCAGACATCCTGTATTTTATTGTTTTAAGATGCTTCACTTATTCATCTGGTCGTTTTCTTAACATGCCTCATGTTAAATTTAACATGCTTCTCTCCTTCATCTGTAGTTTTTTCTGAGCAACCCTTTGATGATGAAATATGAACCAATGTAGTCAATAGACTTTTTTTGGCTAGAAAGTGAAAAAAAAAGTTGTTTCTTGCTAACATCTCCCCTCAGGGGCCTTCTGTGGCCTTCTCTTTAATCTCACCTTTCACTTCTGCAGATACAGCAGAGAAGGAGAATTCAGCAAGCGCCAGTCTTCAGTCTTTGGCACCTATGCAATGAATGGGGATAGTGATGCCCAGTAAGAGAAGCTCCACTCCTCACCATGTCCTCCCGTGACATGATGTGAGATGTGGGATCATTGGGTTGAGGAATCCCCTTGCAGCTGCCTGGAAGTTTCACATCAGAGCAGTTTTCCAATGGAATCCTCTCAGAACACGCAGCTGAGCTGGTTCTTCCTCTCACCACGCAGAAACAGAGAATGTGAGAAATTGCAGTGCTTTTTTCTTGCTTCCCCTTGCTTCAAGGGTCCCCACTGACACATATAATCAAGTGTTTATTTTTCCCTTGGAAGGCAGGAAAAGATGGAGCCACTTCTTGTTTCTCCAGAGTGCCTTCAGAAATGAAACAGTGAAAAACCTGCAAGCTCTGTGTAGGAATCACTGATTGGTACAAGATCTTTTTAGCTTCCCAGTAGAGGAAAAAAAAAAAAAAAGGAGTTTGACTGCCACACTATGTTCTGCACATAAGTTTTCTGGAAATGAACAACTGCTCTCTTTCTTGCTCTGTCATGCTTGTCTTCCATGAGGTTGCTACAGCACACTGTGCACTGAAGCCATCGTCCCTGGACCATCTTTGCTGCATAGGTGGTTATTGCTGAGTTAGTCATTCTGGGCTCCCTGGCTGTATGTGACACATTTCATCCTGAAATAGGTCTACAATAAGTCAGATAAATTGTGCCCCAAAAGTGCTTTCTCTCTTCAACCTTTCCCCATGGACTACAAAGGGAGCCCAGGATGGCCAGCTTCAATCTTGCATATGTGTGGTGGATGCATAAAGCTAACTGAGCTGGATCACACTCCAGGGGACACATTTATTACACTGTGTGAGACCATACGCACTGAGACTTCATGGTTCTTTCTCTAAAAGTTGCTGGCAGTTGCAAAGCAGCGGGTTTTCTCAATACAAAGTGACAATCCCTGTGGAAGTACCGTGTTTCGCTGCAAGCACGGCACCAAAGCCACTTGGCATTTTGGAGGGCAGCGTTGCAATTTTTTTCTTTTTTTTTTTTTTTTTTTGTATGAAGAAAACCTTAGTTAAATTGCAGAAAGAATACAGGAGTCTGAGATGCAGGGAATATCACTGAGTTTCCAGTGCTGGATGGAAAAGGAAAGAATATTCACAAATGATCCATTTCACCTAGCTTTGGATGTCCACAATGAAGCAATCTAAACATGAAGTAGTCATCTATACTTCTGCTATAACAGAGATCTACTCAAAAGAGTCAATAGAGGTTAGGAAGCAATTTATCTAACCGAAAGTAAGTATCAGCTGAAGGATGAAGTTAATTTCTCCTTAATTTCTGTTGACAAAGTCTTCCTGAATAGAGTGAGATACTACTCATCCAGCTCACATGTAGGCATTTGCACTATAAACACGTACAAGATGAGATTACTCCTCTCTAGGTCTTTAGACATCTGAATTTTAGTTAATGATCTCAACTTCTGTGCAGGCCAACAGAAATATGCTCTTCCAAAGAGTGATCATCTCACTGTAGAGCATACTCATATTAGGCCAAGATGAACCACTTTTTTGAAGTGTCTTTTCCAGGACACACTCCTTCTTTCCAGTAGCTTTGACTCTTTGTTCTTCATTTTGCAATTTAGTCTATATTTTTGAGTTTTATCTGGGATGATATGTTTACAACCTAGTAAACTTGGAAGGGAACTCCATATTTAAAAGCAATTTTTGTTCTTATTGCAGCAGCCCTTTGTGGAAGGTCCAGACACTGGAGCAGGAAGGTGATCCTGAATGAGATACCTTCTTGTTCTGCATCTGGGAGCTTATTGCTCTGCTTATGCTCAGGGCTGTCGAATCATGAATGCTTGTGCAGCTGGAAGTGACAATAAATCTCTGCATCTTCCAGAGGAGATTCCCAAATGCGTTGATATCTTTCTCATCACACTCTCTTGTGCATGTGTTTGCTTTGCACCACTCTGGGTGAAGAAACAAGACAAAGCTACTGCTTTTGCAGCTCCTTTATGCCCATTTATTTAATGCAGCTGCAGCCTTGTATGGGCTAGGCGGCCATCAGCATGGGAAGATCTCCAGCTGGTCTCTCCTCAGTGCTGCAGGGAAAGGTCCAGAGCTCTTCTTTTACTCTCGGCTAACTCTAAAATCCCCATCTTCCACAGAACTACTTCTTTCTAAATGGGGAGAAGTTATTTGCAAGACCTGCTGTACAGGGAGGGGCACCAAGGCACATAACTTAAGCAATTTGCTCAAACAGAAGGTTTTTGCACATTGGTGCTTAAACTCCTTTTATCCTGCTTCTCCGTCTCCAAACTAACATTTATGCCCTTCTAAAAAGAAGAGTATTTCACTTTTCTCTTCGTTTTTCTGCTCTGTTCAAATGGGACAGAACTGCAGGGAAAGATAGATTCTCCTTATCCTGGTGACATTTGTATGGAAAGGAGGACACTTTATCATATCCTACTTGACAAGTGATTCCAAGATTTCATCTCAGCATTTCTGGAAAAGAAAAGCAAAAAAAAAATGTTTTTTTTTTGAATTTTTTTCCACTTACAGTCAGTTTTTTGCCTGAGCAATGTAAAATAATCAATAAACTTGAGCTGAGATTTTTCAAGAGGGCTCTTTTTTTCCTCTTGCTCAGTATTAATGATGACCTGCACTTCCTACAATAATGATTATCTTAAAAGTCTTTTTGGCTTTGGAGAGGTTGTCTCAGCTCTTGGAGTACTCTTCTTGAGAAGGAATATAATCTGAAGAAGTCTATTACCCTAGAATTCATTATTCCTCCCCCACACTTTTATTTATTTCTTTTTTGCGTGTGTGTGTGTGCGTGACAGTCAAGGTTTGAATTAAACTGCTTGAGCTGGCTTTGTGGGCTTTATTTGTTTGTTTATTTATTTATTTATTTATTATTTTTTTGCATACGCAGCAAGGATAACTGCCCATCAGATTTATGGGCATTGTGCGCAG
>NW_010578165.1:45913-69843 GCF_000705375.1 Tinamus guttatus | reverse complement strand
CATATTTGTTCATGCAAAATACTGTTCCTGACTTCTCTCTGGACCTTCTTCATACCCCAGTGATTCCTGCAAAGCAGTTTAATCCCCAGATTTCCATTTTCACCTGTCTTTTCTTTCCATTACTCTAGAGAAATTCCATCCAAAACAAGGCATAATTTTAAATAGTGAAACAAATAAAAATAGAAGAGGGAGCCAGACATTCCGGTGGATATACTATTAATTTAGCTAAATCAATAGGCAAAGAAGCCAAAAGAAGCAAGACTACTCAGAATGATACATCTGAGTGAAGATGGAGACAGGCAGTGGAGAAATCAAAGCAAGCCAAAATATCATCAATTGGAAACAAAAAAGCCTTATACCTCTATAAAGCACTCCTGTTTGTTCGAAGTTTATTTTCCTGGAAGGCTTAGCAAAATAAAATCCTCCACCCTAAGCATATGAACAGTGCTATACAATTATTGCTGTCTTTCTTTTTCCACTCAGTCCTTCCACTGAAATAGACTGAACCTAATGGGTAGAAAGTAATAAAAAATAAAAACTGTTAAGTATTTTTTCTTCTTCTTTTTTTTCTTTTTTCTTTTTTTTTCTTTTTCACAAGCTCAGTCATACAGCAATGCCAGAGGAAGTAATCTGTGTCCCAAGTTATAAAAAGCTGGAAAAGCATCTGTAGTAGCACTTGCATCAGCTGGTTATTGCAGGAAGAAAAGCTATACATCTGCATCAGGGGAAAAAAAAAAGAGAGCACAAACCTACCATTACTAGCATGAGTCTTTTGCAGACGAGTCAATACTACCATGTCTGAGCCAAACAGTTGCTCCCCACATTCCTCACTCATTTTATTAACTTTGATTATCATTCAATTCTTTATTTTTCTAACTGGAGACGCAAGGAGAGTGATTGCTGGCTGAAATAAGGCAGGCATGCATGATGCCATGCCAGTAGCCACAAGTTTAGTTTGTTGTCTGAAAAATCAAACTCTTGGTCTGCTTTTGCAATTCATCCTCTAGAGAGAGAGAGGACACACAGTGAGACCGTTATTCTGGGGTGCTAGCCCATAGCAACTTCTGGCACCAGTATGCTCTAATCAATAATGCTGTGGCAAGAACTGGTTGGAAATTTTGCCACTTTCCAATGAAAAACTGTACTTTCTAATAACTAAGATTTTTTTCAAGTGTTTTCTTTTTCTGATTTGAGAGAGAAAAACTGGTCAAGCGGCTAGGTAATCAACTGAAAGAAGTCACTGTTTCAATATCTTGGGTCTATTTTTAGTTCATATCATAAGCACTGGACCAAAAGGGAAGAAAGGAGAATCAAAAAAAAAAAAAAAAAAAAGCTGGACAAGCAGGGGCTGTTTGAAAGCTGGGGCAGACACAGCGTCTCTCTGGTTGAACCCCTTCTCAGAGTGGCTAATCTCAATGATGTCCCAGTCCTTGTCACTCCGTTTCTAGGCTAGAGGGGCCTGTGTGAACATGCTGCCCCCATCACAAGTAGGAGAAATAGAGAAGAAGGTGAAGTTACCCCCAGACCCAAACTGGGAAGCAGATAAGAAACTTCATTTACTTCAGGCAAATGCCAGAAGGAAGCTAGCTCTTCTGCACTGGCTTTGCCTTCTGTCTTTGTGAAACAAGGAACCTCCATTTTTTTTGTGGAAGAAAATTTTATATCTCAGCTCTATCCCTTTGGAAACTGATGACATCTGAGAGGTGCTGCTCACCATATCTACCTTTAGCCCACAGTAGGAGGTTCATTTCCCCAGACACCACATAAGTTCAGACAGAAAGCAAAGAGAGAGGCTTTCTCCAAAGGAGATTCAAGATCATGTAAATGCCCAATAGGGTCTTATTGCCCTTAGAGCCTAGAAGCAAGAAGGAAACTGGATGCACTTGTCACGATTAAGGGAAGAAGCCAACTGGCTAGGCGACAAGTTCTGAGATAGAAAATATAGAGATTTTGTACTGAGGGTGGAACACCACAGAAAGGTCTCAGTGTCACTTGACACCACGGAATGAACGGGACAGAAAAGGCCAGGGAACAAGGCTTTGTTCTAGGGGGTCCAATTCTCAATGGTGATTGAGGCCATTAAGATCAGAAAGGGTAATAAGATACGTCAATGGAGGAAAAAAAGCGAAGAAGAAATCCAGTAGGGTAGCCACAGGAAGAGGGAGAATAAATTGCACTGGTTTCTGCAGTCTGCAGTTCACAGCTCAATATAAAAACGTATAAACAAACCAAGAAGAATGTTAAATAGATGGTAAAGGGAAATATATGTATATATTATCAGCAGTATTTTAAAGCTGAAAAGTCCTTACTCAGAATTACAGGATAAACATATGGAACAATAAGAATATGAATACACAGCCCCAATAAAAGGTGCATCTACCCTTTTATCAGTGCTCAAGACCTGTTACTGAAGACTGTTTTTATTATATATCTGAAAAAACAAGCTGGTTATCTTAAAATTTTGTAATTCAAGAAATGGAGATGCTGAGAAAAAGATCCCTCTCTTTAAAACCAAAGGGATCATTGTGGTTTTTGAATAGGGCATAAAAGTTCATCTGGGTGCATAAATACTGCACAGCTTTTTCAAGAAAGAATAATTGACTACAAATGGGTGTATGAGGCTGTAATACTCAGCCGCATAACCTGCCATCCAAGTCTTAAACCAACACCACTGTAAACCTGATTCTTTTCTCTTTAATAGCAAAGCCACTGTTGTAGAAAAGAAATCCACTGTGGGGCAATTTGCTCTCTTGCCACACGCATTTCGGCTACAAAATAGTCTGCGGCACTTAGACATTAGAAAGACTCCGGAGAAAGTTAATACAGATGATTAGCCCTAAAGGAGCTGTAAGATGATGAGAAGCTGACTGAATTAAATTTATTTCCCTTAGTGTAAATCAGCCGAGTTATGCTCGGGTTTACAATATTTGCGTTTGGAGACCTCACCACGTCTGTATAATGGGAGGGATGTGGGGGGACTGGTTTGGATGGACAGCAAATTTGCAGGGAGAAAAGGGACAGGAGGATAGGTGAGGTTTTTTTATTATTCCATTTTTCTTTTTCACTGCTAGCTGATTAAGGAAAGCAAGGGCATCTAGGATTCTGCATTTGAAAGACTGCTAGATGACTGCAAGAAACATTAGGCTGCTTGAAAATGTCAGCACTTTACACTTTATGTAGGACTGAGCTGATTGCTATGGTGAAGAGAACATAAGTGATTCAAAGGTGAACCAGAGGTCTGTGTGTTAGCGATGTGAATATGTGTAGCGGGGGGAAGGGAGCCCGGCTCCATAAAATGCTGAATTAATTCTTATCACAAAGCACGGGCTGCAGAGATTTGATGTATATTGCACTTTTGCAGGAATTAGTGAGTCACTTGTCAAGGAAAACGCCTTTAATTTGGAAGCAGATCTGGGAACAGAGATAAGGCCATCGGGCAGCTCCTTCCCGCAGCCTCAAAATTTGTTACAAGAATTTGGCTAAGGAGCAACACTGGTCCAGTTTCCTGGGAGAAAAAAAGGGAACTTCACCGTAGCTTACTCATAGTAATTAACTAAATGTAACATGCTAATTTAGGTAAAGCTGGGAACTAATAAATTAATATGCATCCTGAGGCTTTCCCGTGATTTACCTTGACCCGCTTTTGCATAGTAAACTTCCAACTGCATTTTTCCTGCTTGCATTTTCAGTTGGTGAGACTCATCTCACTAAACTCTAGCAGTTTCAGTCACCCAGCATAAAGTGCTAAGTTCCCTCTACACTGGGTGGAAAGCGCTGGGCCACTGCAAGGGGAAAATTATTCCCCAACTGTGCACCTTTGGATACATTGTGTCACTATTTTTTTAATGATTTTTTATAGTGATTTTCTTTCTTGGCTACAAATGATTAGACACCAAAGACTACACACCTAACCTAACTATTGGTGGGACAAATTCTACCTTGCCTGTTAGCTAACTCATGGGAAAACAGAACCTCCTTTCCTTTGGCAGATTAATGTTTAAAAATACGTGCTTCACATTAGGATATGTTTGGTGACTTCATTATTCAGAAATCTGACTTCCAAGCATTTGGCAGGTGAGGGAATCTGTGCTTGGCTTGTACTGGAAACCAGAAATGACAAAGATAAGGGACACACTCTCAAGCAAAGAATATCTTTCCCCTTGACAGGCTCTGGTCAGTTTAAGATTTCGTTCTGTCTTGTCTTTCTAGAGTTCATTTTATGGGAAAACTTCAGAAAGAATAGCGAAAATAAAACACTATGTTAGGAATATCCATTATAAAAACTCACTATTCTTGAGACCTAGACTAGCAGCAAAGAAAGCAATGACTATAAATTAACAGCCTTTGATTGTTCAATTATTCACATTTATTTATTTATTTATTTGCATCTACTGTTTATACTGGCAACTGACTTGTGCTCTCTGCTCTTTCCCATGTTCCTCATTGCTCACTGTGTGCTTGGATGCGCTGTGTCCGCGTCAGGTTGAGAGGCATCTCAGCATACCCTGTGCAAGGATCCTAAGGTGCATGGGCAGGGAAGGAGCTGCTGGATCCTATAAGATGGTGTTTCTGTAGGAAAAGATGGGGGATCAGGCAGGGGTTTCCCTGCAGCTCAGGTCAGACCCAGAGTGCACACATAGCTAAAGTCTCCTTAGAAGGCTTCAAGAAGGAAGGGCCACAGACCTGGAACCTAGAGATCCATAGAATTCATAGAATTCATATCCAGCTGGTTCATGTCTCTCTGGTCTCTCTCCTGGCTGACTGAACGCATGCAAACCACTCAAGGACTGACTTCTGAAGAGCAATTTTGTGCAGAAATGTGAATCAATTGTGATTAGTGCTCAGCTTGCACGAGGTTGTCAGCTCAGTTCCATGAGTGATGCAGTATTGCAGGAGAAGGACTTGTTCACAAGATAGCCCGTTTACAGTCCTTACCTGGTAACCTTCACTGAAGGTGAATTAGAACCTCTTGACTCACTAACCTGGACCATTCCCCTTTTAAGGATTTCCATAGGAAGAATAGGAGAGCAAGCAAGAGAGATAGAGGGGGAGAGGCTGCTCTGTTTTGTCTCATTGAAAATTTGTGGGACTTTCCTTCCTAACAAGTGCTCCTGACTTGAGTTATGCCTCCACAAAAAGAATGAAGTAGTCCTCATCCATGTACAACTTTTACTGTTGAGTCTCAGATTTCCTGAGAAACTTAGATGATTTTTAAACTTGGTCCCTTGTGTCTCTGAGCACCATCTCCCCAGTTATACAGTCTGTTCCCCTCTACCCTTCAGGGAAGATGAGGCTGGCATTGGGAATGCTTCATGTTAGTGCTGAGAGCCAGACAAGCACCCAAGACAGGAAGAAAAAATGCACCATCTGGGGAATTAAAAATTGTTAAAGAACATGGCCAACTCCCAGCAGTCTTGATGCGTAACAGGCAAGGAGAACAGCAAGTACAAGGCAGCTCAGTGCATGGGAGACCACCAAAGGGAGGGCTCTGCTAAAGTCTTTTTGAGATGATCTTCCTGCTCAGACCTCAAGGGCATTTATCGGTTCCACTTTTACTGTTTCCCATCATCTAACCATCTGCAGGCAACACCTTTTAATAACTTGCTGTAATGCATTTACTGGACATTTTGTCATTATAATATATTTGGAGTATCAAAAAAAAACAGCTGGTAGAAGGCCATAAACAAAGACTTTATTATATATTGTTTATTGTCACTTTAGTTTTGGAAGGCTAACCGAGAACGTTAATGCACAGCAACATTAAGATGCATCTTAACAATCTTTATTGTTGCCAGGAAGGCTAAAGGTTACTTTACTAATAATATGCAAATGGAGCCTTTACTGCACATAATGAATAATCACTTTAGATTAAAGGCAGAAATTTCCTTTAATAGTACTTGCAATAAAACCTTTTGCATGAATTTAATAATTAATTTAAAGAATTATCACTTCAGTGAGCCTGAATACATTATTTATTAAATGTAAGTGAGGTATTTATTAGGCAAGTGATAAATGATGGACAACAGCAATGGGTGGCTTTGCTATTTTATAAAATAACATCAGCCTCTGTTTACAAGCAGTGATAGTAGTATTGCTGTGTTGTTATTAACAGATTAATTATGTTCAGAAAAATAGATATAATTGCTTGCATAACTCAGTGGACTTTGCTTGCTATTTATTTCTTCCTCATGAATGTAGGAAGAGGAACTGAACTGTGGTTATCAGAGACTATGTTGCATTATTGAAGTAAGCTCCTATTTATGTATGATCATTTGTTACTCTTGATTCACTAAAAATTAAGTTGTGAGAGGGTCCATGATTTGGCAATCTCAGCCTACACGTAAAGCCAGAGCATAAACAAGAAATAAATTGGGCATCAGAGTCTTCATATGAAAACAGTACTGATTCGTATTGATAGCAGTAACAATGCAGGCCACTGAACTTGAATAGCTTTAATATAAGAATTTAGTAGCAGGGTTCTTCAGTAGCAGATTTAATTGCAACGAGGCAAACTAGTAGATGAGCAAAACTCTTTTCCCTTTTATGTTTCTGCAACTGTCTAAAACATTTCCCTAGTTCAACTGCTTAAAGACAGCAATCTTGAAGTTGGTCCATGAGTCTGCAAGCAACAGGATGGGGCTCTTTTCTGACAAGTGAAATCCACTTGGGCCTCCTGTTCTTATCTCACATCTGAAATTTAATCTACATGAATATTTATGTGTGTGCCACATGCCACGTGCTCTAGGTGTCCCCGCGTATGCAGGGGGGTTGGACTAGATGATCTCTAGAGGTCCCTTCCAACCCTAAGCATTCTATGATTCTATGATTCTATGATATGGGAAGCTCTGCTGAGAGGGCTAGGGCAACATCCTAGTCTGCTAGTCTAGTAGCAGAAGCTCCAAAATAACTCCAAAGCTTAGGCACAGCCAACCCATCCATATGGAGGTAACCAACCCCAGGGGCTGAGGAAGCAAAAGCAGCACTATGCGTGCGATGTTAGCTACTTCATTTACTTTGCAACCAGGGGTCTAGCAGGACAGGATGGTAGTGTATCATCTAGACTTCAAAATGCCATGAGGTCATTACTGTAGTCAACCTTTGGAGCTTCCTGTCTCTCTGCACAAGCTGGGGAGATACCTGGAAGTACCTATAAGCTATCAATTTTTATGTATAATGCATCAAAGGAGTACACTGCGGAGATAGGGGGAACTCAGCCTGTTCCTCTTCCCAGCAAGAAGCCTGGAAGGCCTTTGATTACTTTATAGGTGACTATACATTGAAAATATGCATGACTGTGAGGCTACATGCCAAGATTGTGTAGATTTTAAAGCTGGATAATATTAATCTTGAAATGAAGCTGAATTTTTAAACTGTGAAGTTAATTGAACATAGGAACTAACCACCAGCAAAAGTGACAGAGTTGCTCGCTCCCGCTGCTTTTGCAATGAGACTAGGCATTTTTGAATCATTTATCACTTCCTTTGCATCTCCGAAGAACTTCTGTGGCCTCTTTTTGTACAGAGTCCAGCTGAAAGTCTTAACGGTCATTTTTAGTGTGGCAGTCCATTAATATGCCCTTCATTTCCTTTGGCAAATGTTAGGAATAATGCAATTTTCTTCACCTTATGAGTAATTAGAAATGAGGACTGATTTTCACTCCCCAGAGGTGGGAGAAAAGGAGAGTAGGCATGTGGCAGTGGATGGCAATCATTCTGATTGTCCTCAGAAAACGGGTCTTTTGTTACCCTCTTTAACAAAAATTCATGGTGGCTTGGGTCTGTGGTCTCAAGAGGTTAGTTTCTTCCTACTAGTGTTTTCTCTGGTATTTTTTTTTCTATTTTAGCACCATATATTGAGTTACTTTATTATGAGGAAGCTGCCTCAAAGTCAGTTGTCTTTGCCTCCAGAAGTCTGTAGCATACAGGCTGTGAGGCTGTTTTCTGCTTCCCCCAGCTCTCTGAATTGCAAGGCAGTGCACTGGATAAACTTTTCCCTCTGTTTTTACCAATAATCCTTTCAACCGGCTTAATTGATTCTCTCACTTGACTGTGTATTACAAGTGCTTGATGTGATAAGTTTATACTTGTCTATAAAAGTGAAAAAGTGATATACAAGAGACACTTGTGACTTGCGGTCCATTATCATGATTATTAACTTCTCTGAAATCCTATAATGAACAACCTGTCATTTGCAAGCTAGTAGTACATCATTACTTAATGGGCTGAATATGTATGCATTTCTCAAAAGCTAAGCAATAATCCATTAAGTAGCCTGTCCCACCGTAACAGATCCTTACCCATCTTATAGGGTGGGTTAACAGGCATCCTCTGAAGTTTTTGTATGTCTTTTGTTTCCTATAATAATGTGTCCTCTTCTTGTGTATTGAAAGTCTTGGCACAATAGACTGTGTCCAGCTCGCTCTTATATTTATGCATTACAGATGTCTACCACACCGATCTTTTGTCATATTTTGGCACATTATTGTAATTTATTGTCCAGCAAATCATTTCTGCTTTAAGTGCCTGGACTTGTATTTTCAGCCATATATTCCAGGACTTTATTTAAGGATTTTCTTAAATGGTTTTTGCATTTTATGTTTGTTTTTTTCTAGTCACATCCAAGTGTGGAAATATTTAATATCTAAGCAGTATTAACTTTAAATTTTTCATCTTACACTTTCTTACACTAGCAACATAAAACAACTCCTGAAAATTCTCCCATTGCAAGAAATGTCTTGCTGCACCTGAATTTTTATATTCTGTTGATAGTTCTGTCATTTCATGCCCATTTTCAGTAGCCTAGGCAATCTTTTCATATTGGTGTCTACAAAGCAGTTTTCACAGATTTATATATTTGTTGATCTCAGCCAGATTTCAAAGACATTTCATTACCTGAAGTAGTAGCCCAATGAACACTTCTGGCATTTGATATATCAGAAGGAACTTTTCAAATGCAAATCAAACGAACAAAAACTTCAGTTTTCACACTTTATATTAAGAGGATATTCATAAATAACTTATCATGGGCTATCACATTATTAAAAATTAATAATCTCGCTGTATCAGATCTTAAAAAGTAAATGAATGGTGTAGTGTAGAGTAATCCATAATACCTTTTATTGATATGTTTATCCTGATCTTTATGAGATGCTACTTCTGTCAGTAGCAAGCTTAAAATACCTACTTATCATATCTGAATCTTACGTAAGCACCTTTCAAACAAAATTGGACCTCTTCAGTAATATCCACTTTATCCAGTCCTAGAAATACTGCTAAAATCATCTAAACTTTCTTCCTCCAGGATATTTACAGAGAAACTTGTTCCAATATTTCAGTCTCTGTGAAAGACTTTTTCTTAAAGCAGACAAAACAATGTGGTTTTGCTACATAAGCTCACATTTTATCAACATGAATTGTGGTTATCAGTTTTAACCATAGGTTACCAATAATTATTTTATGAACATTCAGAGTGATTAAGTTGCATCAGTAATCCCCTCCAGGAAAGTCTTATGGGTTTTTTGTTTGGAAAAGAAACAGTCAGGCACTTTAGGTATCTGGGTCATTCTTAATATCCATCAATTTTTTAAGGATCATGTACATTATATATGAATAAGTATTTAAATATGCACAAATTTGGTGAATATCTATACGTGTGCTTACATATGTGTTTAGGCATAGACCAACACTTTTTTTTTTTTTTTTTGACAAGTATCCTCTGAATAGATAAGCATATCTGAACAGCTCAAAGCAAAACACCTTTAAGGATATCCAACTCAGTAAAGTTATGAAGAAAGCTTTGACAATTGTTCTTAAATTAAAACACCAGGATATGATGCACGGCCAACAGTAACAGAGGTGAGCATAATATCATCCCACAAAGTGCAGAGAAAACAAAATGATTAGCAACCTCCTAGCAATGAAATAGAAAAACAACAACTTTGATTCATAGAGCAAGCAGACCTCCTTTGGCTTCAAAATAAATATCAGCTTGTCAGACTGTTTGACTATATGAAGCACCTGGCATACTCTTGATGCTATCCAGAGTGTAAATCATAATGAGAAAATATCAGAGACCTGGACTTAGTGACCCATGTGGTTCTCTTCATCTCTATGTTCCTGTGATTAACTATTCAAACAAGGTCTGCAGAACCTGATCTAACTGCTCTGCTTGTCTTTAGATGCTCAGAAATACCTCTCCATCTGTTTTCTATGTAGTCATCCCTGCAGCACTTGGGAAAATGAAGCATTAAAAGCACAGGCAGAGCCCAGCTTGTGATGTGATGGCCTGAACTTCAGCTCAGGCCCAAATCTTTAGCTGCTTTTAGGGGTGAGATTCACCTTTGACAAGGCCCCAAACTTTGCCTGGCTTGCAGATACTGAATGTATTTGACATGCTTAAACCTCAGTAGGAAAGATCTGCTTTCAGAAAGTTTAGAAGAATGAAGCATGTCCCTGACTGCATGTTCAGGTTTTTTATTTCATTGTTTTGGGTTTTGTTTGTTTGTTTGTTTATTTTTTTGCTAGGATGACTGCTTAGGTGTTTAGACAACCTGAGTTCCTAAATTAATTGAAAGGGAGATATCTAAAAAACAAGGTGGATTTACTGTTAGGTGTCTAAAAACATATAAAGATCATAACTTTCATAATGAGAGGGGGCATCTTGCCTCAGTCCAATGTCCATTGTCTTCCATGGAGTCCCCATTTTTGGGGGGACCTCTACAGTGCAATCTCTCGGGAAACCTGAGCCAAAAGGTTGGCCAAAGAAATAGGAAGATGCTCTCACACAAGACAACTGATTAACAAGACCTTCACAGCTTAGCTTTTGCTTCTCTTCCTTATGCTTCCAGGAGCCATTTGTCAGGGCTCTGATAAGGCAACCATGAAGCACCATGTCTTAGAACTGACAGACCATTCAGAAGTAACTTTCTTTTGATGGTCTGTGGAGGAATATTTATTGTGTCTACCAAATAATTAAAATATGCTTATTAAATTTTTCCCCTACTTTGTTAAAACTGCCCTTCCTATTCCACCTTCTTGTGTTCACATTCCACTTTTGCCTGGTTTTCTTCACTTCTCTAAATATTTGTCATTAGGTTATTTAAAATAAAGTTAAAAAAAAGAAAGAGCGATTCATAAGGCTTTCAGGAAGAAAAGACTTAAACAGGCTGAGAATTAGTTTATACATTAATTTGCCTTTTATGCTGTTTAGAAAGCTTTAACTGTGAGATAGAATTTTTTGTCATATATCATGCACACTCTCACACTGAAGCAGCCTTTATTTGACCTCTTAATCAATCTGAGTGCCAGTGCAGGAAAAAAAGAGTGAGATACAAGATAACTTATATAAACGCCAAGTTGGCTGTGTTCCTCTGAACCATCTGCACTTCTAGCTATGGTCAGACTAAATGTCTGCTAATGGCCCCCTTCTTCTATGATCCATTTATATGTCCCTCTTTTTCTTTTTTCTTTTTCTTTTTTTTTTTTTAAGGGGAAAACAAATGGCATTATTGGACCTGCTCCGCTACATTGCAGCTGTGAATTGCAGGGCTAGAAAGGCAGCCAAGGAGAAGTCAGAAAGCAAAGGCCTTCTGCTTAGAGAAACAAGGCCAAAACTGCTGATTTGGCTTCATTTTGATACATAATATTACTTTTTTAATGTATAAATTTTAATGTGGTCCTTAGAGGAAGTATTTTGAGCTGATGTTTTTTCCATTTCTTCTTCCCCCACCCTTGCAAAGAAAAGAGGTCTGTTGAACTATTTTTTTATTGGGTTATAATTACCGGACCTTACAGCCTGTTAATCAGCCTGCAGATAGGATGAAACCTGAAATCAGTGAAAATATTATGGGGCTGATAAGAGTGTGCCCAGGATCAGTTTGCACATGGATTTGGCTTTGGCCACAAAACGATTCTCGGTGTCGCTGTGATACTAGCAGAGAGTGCGTTGTGTGAGGAGAGGGACATGGAGACAAGCCAGCAAAATGAGGCCCTGAGCCCAACTGGGAGCTCCAGGTCGTCCTAGACTATGAATAACAATCCGTTACTGTTCTCCTGAGCTGTATGTGGATCCAAAATGCCTCCTTTCAGAGCCGGGCTTTTCACAGCCTGGCAACCCATCTTGTGTGGTGTTAATTCTCCTTGTGGTTAAAAGGCTTACTTATACTTAAGTATTATCCTATGTGTGTAGACAGCTTCTACACTCACATCCATAGGGATATCCATGTGGTCTTGCTTTGCCCAGGCCGTGTGGGCAAGGCTCAGCTCTGTTTGGGGAACCCCCTTAGGTTAGGTTAGGTTAAGTTAGCCCATGTCAAGATCCTATCTTGACAAGCCATGACGTACTATTTCTCTTGCCCTGCTCCCCATCATTTTGCCACATTAGAAAGCAGCTAGCCAAGAACACATGCTACTTTGAAAAGCAGCCTGCTTTCTCTTGGAAAGCTCTATTTTCAGCCCAAATTCTGCTTCAAAAAAAGAAAATTACTCAAGGAAAGTGCATGACTATTTAAATGAAAACAATGCACTGATGTGCCACTTTTCAAACAAACAAGCAAAAGATACAAAACCTCCCCAAAATAGGCATTATGGGAGGATAAGCTTTCAGAGTTCCTTTCAGTGCCTTTAGGCAATGTAACACTTGCGTGTGAACCATCTACCCTAAACAGTACCTAGAGTCTGCACCTGATCTTATATAGAGATATAGTCAAGCTGTTGTAATTCTTTTCTTAAAGTTGAGAGTTCAGATCTTCAAGAGTATCAAGACTTTCACTAAAAATCAGTGGAAGGTGGATGCCTACATACCCTAGAAGGTCTGGACTGATGGTCTTAAATTAGATACCCTTCAGGTCCATATTTAGTCACAAATATGCATGTTCTAATTTGCAAAGGTGCCTAGTGATTAATAGTGCTTAGTAGTGCTTGCTCATCTCAGTAGAAGGTGCAAAAGACATATCCAGTGCTTCTGAAAAGGAAACCTGCAGTGGATACTGAGCCCTGCCCGCCATTTGTAGGAGCCAAAATCAGCTCTCCTGTCTTGCACTCGCTCCTGCTGCACTTTGGAGCACATAATCCTTCCAACAAAATCACAACACGGAGGCATTCAGCACGGGGACTGTCCTCGTATGAAGTTCACCTTCTAGTCAATTAACCTTGCAGAAAGGATTTTCTTTATTTTCCTCCATGTCCTTTCCCCACAAGACCCCTCTATGTGAGCATGTGACCTTTAGGAGGGCCTTATTTTCTGGGCATAAAGCCAAATGCTACACTTTCTTTTCAGACGTTTTCTGTTTTAAGCCTTGGTGAAGACAGCAGGATGGATTCGTTCCTCACACAAGTTGACTGACTCTGTCTATCTTGGCACCCTGGGGAGTTTATATTTTGGGTTTCCTTAAAAATAAAAGCCATTACAAATGCACTGAGTGAAGGGAGACTTTCAGCTCTTCACCAGTCAGGCCCTAGTGAGAGGTGGGTGAGGAAGGAAGGTTACAAAGGAGGGATGCTGAGCGCGCTCTGCTGTGGCCAATCTGCATTTCCCAGACTGCATCCTAGTCATGAGCTGCTCTCCCCACAGCCTTGTCTTCGAGGTCCCCAAGGCCAGGCTGCAAAATTGCTTCCTCCAATTTAATCCCGAGTTCAATAGAACTAAAACAACAATGGAAACCTCAGCAGTGGAGAGCGCAAAATTGCCAGCATCGCTTAGAAGTTAAGAGATGAGCCTCCTCTTCCTCTGCTCTCTTGAAACTGTGGGGGCTGATTTATATGTATAGGCAGATCTCTACTCATAAGCAAAATTGCACGAGCTCACATCGCCAGGAATAACACCATTACTTTTAATGGAAGTAAGTCACTTATGACCTAAAGCTCTGAAATAGTTCCATACAATGTGTGGAATACATAAAGTTTAAGGTTTCTTTTTAATGAAATATGCTTGGGGGTTTTGTCCCCATCTTTCTTAAGAAAAAAAAAAAAAAGTGCTAAGCTTTCTTTTCCTTGTGAAAAGCTGACTCTTGGCTACAGCAGATACTGATTATAAAAGTATTGAGTAAAAACAGTAGTGAATAAGAGTATGAATAACAGAGTAAGGATTACTCTCATCAACTGATAATTGTAATTATTCCAACTCACAAATAAGTAGAGTTGGTGCATAAAAGATTAAGACATTCAGCTTATTACTGTTTTAATTCATTGCAGGGAATAAATTGCAATAGCTTTCCTATTTCATCCGAAATAAACCTGAAACTACTCAGCTGCAGGGGTTATGGATCGTGAGCTCATAGGAGAGTGTGCTGCTAAAACTGCGGGTCTCTTGCTTCATAAAGAAATGCTTGAATAGAACTTCTTACAAAAATATAGGAATAGAGTAGGACTATACCCATGAGCTCTGTCTGTATTTATTAGAGTCTGGTCCTATACCACTAAAGTCAATAAGAATGTGGCTAAGCTACCTATAGGGAGCAGGTCCTTGACTGGGCTTTTTGTATTACATTTTATTCTCTTGTCCAAAGCTTTGTGCTGTGAGAATTACAATTGTAACAAAGAGGATCAGTTTAATATCAGTTTTGCATCTCTGTCAACATGTCTCCCAAATACAAGAATAACCTACTATTTGAATCAAATTTTGAGGTACATATAAATCAGTGTAGAGCAGCCCACAGAAAGTCTAAGGTGCTACAACATGAAGCTATGTTTGCTCTTTTAAGCTATGTACTATTTTTTCCATAAACACTTTGAATATATATAGGCACATTTACTAACATGTAACTGTCCCAACAGATGCCACCTCTCAATTTGGATAGTTATGTAGGACTGTGGAAGCCATAATACACTTGTAGAGCAATAGAGAAAGGAATCATAGAATCATAGAATGCTTAAGGTTGGAAGGGACCTCTAGAGGCCATCCAGTCCAACCCCCCTGCACACACAGGGTCACCTAGAGCACGTGGCACAGGACTGCGTCCAAGCGGGTTTTGAAGATCTCCAGAGAAGGAGACTCCACAACCTCTCTGGGCAGCCTGTTCCAGTGCTCTGTCACCCTCACTGTTAAGAAATGTAGCAAAAAATAAATAAAGAAACAAAACAAAACAAAACAAAATAAAATAAAATATAATAAAGCACGGCACACATTAAAGGTAGAATCTGTTGATTTTTAATGATATCTCCTTGCTCCCTGCTGTCTACTTAATCCAGCCTTACAATTACATACGGAGTCATATGAACAAATAGGTGTCAATAGGACTCCTTTTGGCATGAGGGTCTGTTGACAGGGTGTTAATGGAGAAAAACACCCCAAAATTTCCCATAACCCATAAATAAGAGACAAACAAGGATGGGATATTATTTCAAACAAGAGAAAGAAACACAAAGAGAAATGTCTCCTCATCTGACCATAGCAGTAACCAGAACAATTTAGCTAGGGTGTGAGTCAGTGTTCTTCTAGTCACATGAGATGAACATCTCAGCCAGGTCTAGTAGCCTGAATTGTACTGGTTAGAAAAAAAATGGAAATAAAAACACTAGTTCTCAACTGATTTTCCCTTTCAATTCCCCTTTCAGACTGGATGCAGCATTGACTGGATCCACTCGCCCTGCTTTCACTTGTGTGGTAAGAATGTTATGGAGACCTATTATGTGTGATTGGGTACTTAGGTTACCACTAAGATCAATACTGAATTCAGCACAGCTTTTTAAGAGCTGAGGTACCATGGTAATGAGTTCAGCATAAAATCCCAGCTAGATAAGAAAGACAGGCAGAGTAACCTTTACATATGTTTCCCTTTATTTTGTCATTTTATCAGCATCCTTCTATCAGTTCCCTCTTAACATGTGGCAGTGTAGAAAGTTTCATAACTCCTTTCAGCTCTTGAATCCAAATATGAAAATATCAGGAAAAAAAAAAAAACTCACAGTCACTCGGCCCTGAGAAATATGTCTTTTAAGGTCTGAAATGGGTGGCATACATTTCGTGTGGCATACATTTCTAATGACTAAAATGGCCTCAAGGTGACAACAAGGTCAGTGCTTCATTTCCAACCAAATTTTGTGTGCAAAGTAACCAATTCATTGTTAAAATGACTGTTTGCAATTTAGGATGAGTCAGAGACAAGCTCCTCTTCTGCCAGAATCAACATCCAAATCCTTTTCAAATGGCCTTTGTGTTTTTTTGGAGCGTCTCCTCTCTTCCCATCAGTTCTGGTGGCAGTTTTGCAACAATTTAAAGCATTTTGCTTAAGAAGCCCCCACCCCATCCTGTTCTTGCTCACAGGGTTGTGGGCTAGGATGTGGTGTTTCTGCAGGAACTGTATTTGCTGAGCAGGGTAGTGAGCAGAAGGTGTATCACCGTGGCATAGGGGCATTTTCAGGAAAAGCAGCACTAATAGCTTTTCTTTGGAGGATCATGTCCTGCTTTTCCACGCACCATAGACTCTCTCCCTCTATGGACATTGCAGGGGGTGAAGATTAGGACCATTTTCTCTTCTCTGCTAGATTTGGGCCCTTAATTTGACGTGAAATTAGAAAATGCTGAGCTGTTAATTACACGTCAACGTTTGTGGAGTGGTACAATCAATGTTAATGCCTTTGCTTTTTATTTTAAGATAATTTCCTGTGGGTTTTCATCTCATATTTTTTTGATGTAAAACCAATTCGCTTGTTTAAGGAGGATAAGGATAATTCCAGGAAAGGATATTTAACAGTAATCATGAGCAACAGCCAGACGACAGGCAGCTGATACTTGAAAAAACATGGTCTAAATGAGTGAATACTTCTCACTAGCCTTTTAGAAAATCTTTGACTTTAACAACATCCACCTACTATGGACAGAAGTAGCATGTCACTGTGACACCAAAAGTATCTGAAGAAATAAGGTTATGTAAAACTCCAAATTTCCTAAAAATCTTAAACATTAAGTAGAGTCCTGAACACAGTATCTATTAGAGCTGATATCAAAGAATCAACATAGTTGTATAGTTCTGTCATGGAGTGAGACTCTACAGCCAGAGAGGGATTCGGCCTCTGCGGATTTCTGTCACACTCTAATTATGTCATATACAGGTTTCCCAACCTTCTTCAACATTTTATACCTACCATCAGTGGATGATCCTCTAAGGGACTGCAAGATGTCCTCAAAAGCAAAACATACAAGTATATTTCCAGGTCTATGCATTTTTTTTTTTTTTTGACATGTAATATTGCCACTGCAATGAAATTCTTGGGCCCAGATTGACTGAGCATAGACTCATGGATTTTGGATGGTTGTGGATGGATTCATGTTTCCTTCTTCCGGAACCCAGTTATAGCAATGACAGATAGAGAGAAATACTCTTGTGATTTATATCACAGCTGCCATCATGGTATGTGATCACTTGTGAAAGGAGACATGGATGCCAGTAATCTAAGAGTTATTTAGATTCCAAATCCTTTATTCTTGTCAGAAATCTTACAACTCCATTAAGTTGTGTGATACTATATGGAAAATAGGCACATCAATCATCTTCAGTTACATATTTAGAACTCATGTGATATTTAAAAGAACAATGATCTTTTTAAGATATAAAAATAACATACTCAATTAATCCATTCTGCTCTCTAACAGACTTAGTTAGAGATACATGGCAAGTGAAATTGTCCCAGTGATTTAAATTCACAGTAGGGAGTGCTAAAATTAACATAGTACTAAAGGTTGGGTGAGAATAATGTGCATGCATGATGAAGCTGTGATCTATCCCAGAGTGTTGTGCAATCTACCAGAAACAAAGATAAAGTAAGGAAGTGCTGGGTCATGCAATATGAAAAGGATAGATGCCACATGGGTGCTCGTGAATTTCTTGCCAAGTGAATATCTAGCTCCATGTCAGTTTTATTTTCTGTTCATCTCCACCATCCTTTCAGAGAGTCAAGTCTTCAGGGACAAGGGGGAACAACTTTCTTTTCTCTGGTAATATTTTACTTCTGGTTAATAAATAAAGGAAAGGAAAGGAAAGGAAAGGAAAGGAAAGGAAAGGAAAGGAAAGGAAAGGAAAGAAAAGGAAAGGAAAGGAAAGGAAAGGAAAAAGGAAAGGAAAAAGGAAAGGAAAAAGGAAAGGAAAAAGGAAAGGAAAAAGAAAAGAAAAGAGAAAAGAAAAGAAAAGAGAAAAGAAAAGAAAAGAAAAGAAAAGAGAAAAGAAAAGAAAAGAAAAGAAAAGAAAAGAAAAGAAAAGAAAAGAAAAGAAAAGAAAAGCCCAGAATGGGATAAGAACTGCCAGATAAGATCAGACACATGGAGTAGCGAGTAATCCAGTCTCCAGCAGCAGTCAGGGCCAGATGCCTCAGAGGAATGTGTACTAAGCCTGTAGCAGGCAGATGTTGGGTAATCTGTTCCCAGTGAATGTTTCATCCTAAATCATAACAGTTTCAGATTGGTTTAAACCATGAAACATGAAATCTTGCATCCCTTTCATAAAGGTTTTGTTAGCATTATCTATGATGATTCTGGATATTCCTCTTTTTTCTGCAAATCTTACTAATTTTTTGGCCTGAATGACATCTTGTGGGGATGAGTTCCATAGCCTGGTGTCAGAATTTCGGCCATTTCTCAGTTTTGAGTTACTCATTTTTCTATTCATTAAAGCTTTTCATTTTCTGGTTGATCCTCTTTGCATCTTTTTTATTTTTGGTTTTCATCAGAGCTAGGTACTTAACTCCAATAACAATGAAAGCTTTGGCAGTATGGACTGAATTTCTCTAATTTTTCTAAATTAAATATACAAGAGAGGGAGAAAGAGATGGGTTGTGATCAGCCCAGAGAAAACCAAGGTAGAATCTAATCACAGTTTTGACTACCAGGAAAGGATTGTAGAGAAGACAGAGTCATACTCTTTTCAGAGGTAGACAACAAAAGACAATGATGACTAGGTACACCAAATGAAATTCCTAATCAATATATGGAAAAATGTTTATTTTGAAAGTAGATATACAGAGAAGAAGCTTGTGCAGGTCTCCATCCTTGGAGATTTTCAAAACTTGGCTCAAATTCAGCAACTTAATTGAACTTTTAAGGCAAACCTGCTTGACCAGATGACATTCAGAAGTCTTTTTACAATCTAAACTAGTCTATAATTCTATCTCTGTAATTCTATTCTATTCTGTGATTCCTATCTGGATTAAGGTATATTAAATTTCATTCTAAATAATTTGGTCAAGGTCCAAAGTGCTATTCAGGATTAACATCGTTAGAGCATCAATTCATACCTTTGGCTTCAAAATCAAGCTTCATTTCTCAAGAGAATAGATTGTTTCAGAGGAAAAATACAAATTGATTTTTTAGGAAGATTTTGCTCTCCTATAAACATTGTCCAATGTTAATTGAATTCTGCATTTAATCTTCAGTATCTGCTCAGGGATGAACCTGCTCCCATTATAGCCTGACAGTTATTGGGATTTATTATTGTAAGGAAATTTGAGGCTGAGGAAAGATCAAACCAAACCAAGTAAAAGAAAAAAAAAATGAACATCAACATTGTTGTTTGACTATAAGCCTAAAGGTCTGGATAAACCAGGTAAAATCTGAATATTTTGGCTACACCAGCAGATGCTGATTTGAAGCAATAGAGTAATTCTCCAACTATCTCCATCCCCTATAGGTGCAATCAAAAACACAGTGCTTTGATGAAAACCTCCTTCCTAATACTTAAAGTAGAGAAAGTGTCTTGTTTGTTTCTTTGAAACTCACATGGGAGAATTCCTACATCACATAATGCAGCATGGTACAAAAAAAATGCAGAGCAAATACTCATCAAGGTGGTATGATAGGGCTCAACGGTGCCAAACATGCTGTATTTATATGTGTGGTATGCATGTAGATCTGTGGCTATCTTCTTGAGCATGGACTATTCACATGGATATCATCATGTCCTGCTGGTTATGGAGCAGGTGGCATCCCCAAAATTTGCGTTTTACACAGCTTTGTAACTGTCTGAACATGCCCCTATTTCTAATAGGTGCACTAATCTGCAAAAGATGAAGAAATGGGGACACCTCAGCTAAAGACAGCTGGATTTTGTTGGATTAATTCCTAATTTTAGTGAATTCAGTAGTATTTTGCCCTGCTGCTGTCACCTCTGCGGCTTGAATTCTTCTCCCCAAGCCCAGAGTGGTGCTCTTCCTGCACCAAAACTGCAAATCCTGGGCCCTTGGAGATTTGGTAAAACACATTGCAGAAAGCAACATGGGTGATGAATGGATGGAGAGAGGATGTAATTAAATCTTGGCATGTGTTGTTATAGACCAAAACTGACAGAAATCCCAGAATTATTTTTGAAATTTCTTTGCAGCCTAGATTGTGCAAGTCTTTCAAGTAAAACACAAAACCTCAAATCCTGACCCTTCTGGTCTTTAATGATCCTAAAGTCATATTTCAAATAACTTAGCTAAGCATGTGAAAACTAGAGGCAAAACATTTCTTGATCAGAGGCAGCAAGTTACACATTGAAGAAAATGTTTATGTCCAAGTTTTCCTTTTTGTTAGGTTACAGCATGAAGTTTTCAACTAAAGAGCCATTGTCATCATTAGAAGTATATTGTTGGCACTTGGTCTTACCTTCATGCTGCCAGCAACAACAACAACAAAAAAGACAATAGCTCTCAGATCTTTCAAAATTTTCAAAAAATGAGAAAAAACACTTTACCTCCCTCCATATCTTTTCTATCAAGAATAAAATAAATCTGGAGTCTTGTTAAAATTTGGTGGGTATTTGGCTGCTGTTGCTGATTCTTCATGGAGCAGTTTAGATTCTGCTGCGATAACTGGATAAATAAAATTTATAGTCAAGCAGACTGTCTACAAGTTGCATCATGACCTTCTGCCTACCCTGATTCCCTGATAGTTTTGACTGGAAATAGGATTATTTTGTACTTCCTCCTTTGAGGGGAAATTTGTACTGGGTGACCTCTAGAAGTCCCTTCCAAACTAAATTCCATGGTTCTTTTCCTAAGCAGTTGTGTAATAGTAAGAAGTATCCATCACATTTGGCCATAATTCCACTTATACTTTTTTTTTCCCCTCTCTGGATAAAGATTGAACTAAAGAATGATAAAATTATGGAATTAAAATGTTTCTCAAAGTTTTCATTTGCTAAGATTTCCAAGCACTTTTTGGCAGTTTGAAATAAAAACTGGAAGACCTAACAGTATAACTAGTAAAATCAGCCCAACAATGACTTTCAGGATATTAGTAGTAGCAGAAAGAATTTCACTAGCATATATATAATGTCTTCCTTTGGTCATTTTACCCATTTTCTCATGGTTGCCAGAAAAGCCATAGAATATTTTTGATTTTAATAATATTTTTGCTGATAAAACAAGACAATAGTTCACAAACGTTGTCTCTCTCTTTTCATTTATGTCACGAAGACCCATCCTGTCACTTTTATCTAATAACCCAATTCCAGAGTTGGCAAGATAAAGAGATGAATATTCTTTTATTAGGTCTGCATGTGTCAGTGCCTTATAAAGTACTCAGGTTTGGGTATCATTCAAAACAAGCATATGTGAAAATTTACCATTTTAGCAGATGGAATCAGAACAACTCAGTTGCATACGGTAGAGGACTTAGCATGTCCACAGCTGGAGAGTTTCCTGTGGTCTAAAGAATTGGAGCTTTTGCTTCTGGAGACAGAGGATCTAAATCAAGTTTTGAGTCAGAAAACACTTTGTTCTTAAAATATTAAGATGCTTTAGAGATGTTCCTTCCAGAATACAAAAAAAAAAAAAAAAAAAGAGTTAGCTTATTTGAGGGAAAAAAAATGTAACTCTTCTCCTCTGCCCCTTCTATCCTGAAGTGGAGGCAATGACATGGTGAAAGGGTGGTTTTGGCTTGCACAACTGCTTCCCCAATCTTTTTTTTTTTTTTTGTCAATAAAGCTCTTCGGCCAGGGATCTCACCTCTTGCCTCTCCTGACAACTATGATTGTGTTGACAGAATTCTGCAGTGAAAAGACCGACTCCTGAATTTTATTGTATTGCTTCCGTGAAGTCTACTGTAACAGGAGAGTGTGTTATAAAAGTAGCAATTAATACTACATGCTTGTGAGTCACCTACTACACAGTGATTTTGCCAAGAGTGGGAATGCTTTCTCGGAAACCCCTTCAGCTGGAAAGTTAACTATTTCTGGCAAAAGAGTCTTAAAGAATTGTCTTGTACACAAAGAAGTCAGAATCCCTTTTCAACACAGTGTGAATTCAAGTGTGTTGGTTCACACACTTCTTCGACAGTCAGAACGTTAGGTTCAGCTTTCATTCACAAAGTGGTTGTGGCCATATCCCTGTTGAAGTAGTCGAATATCATGTTTACCTCCCAAAAGGATCTTTCTTTGCAGCGGACAAATATTGAAGTTGGGGAAGTTGTCTTGAAAAGGAATTGTCAATATTTGGTCCCCTGTATTTGAGCATGAACTATTCTTTAAGTACAGGAGTGCACTCAGAGTCTCGGATTGTGGTCCCAACATGGGACCATAATTACCATAATGATGCTGGGTGATTATTTGCCTGCCGCAAAGAAAAAGGGAAATCCTGTTTCCCTATCTTTTATGATTGATATTGCTAGGTGTGGTATTTTGACACTTTCAGTTGTATATTTTATTATTCAGGCACTCTCATACCAAATACAGAGTTTTGAAGCAAAACGACCTTCAGTTGTCCACCTTCACTGTTTTCTACAGATTGCTCTTCTTGTGATGTTATGCTCTGTAGCATCTCTGCCACTGCTGTCTGGCAAAATTATAAAGATTTGGTCCTCCATGCAGATAGCAGCCTGAGAAAGCTTTGGAAACATTAATCATTTCTCTCTAAAGAGGTCCAGCTGCCAGATCTAATTATTTGGACTCATGATGTGAAGATTCAAGGCTCCCCATGAATCTGGGTTATGCTCCTGTGCATCACACTCCACTAAATCATGGTGGTCACGCTGCCCCAGATATATAGGGAAGTTGGCCCCTTTCATCCCAAATCACGTGGATGAAAATGGGCCAAGCATTCAGATCTGTGGTGTCACATATCTGCTCCATCTTCAAGTTTTATACTATCCTGGGTTTTACCCATTCTCCATTTAATCCACGGATCTTGAAAACAAAACAAAATTGATTTTAAATTTGTTCCTAGCAAAAGGAGGCTGAAGCAACACCCTGAGGAACTGAGTGGTTGCTGAGCACACTCTTGCTGAACCAGGCTGCCCGGCTGCTTTTGCTTCCCAATCACCTTTTGCTAATAAGTATCAGGCACCTTCTTAAATTTCCATGCACCTCCAGTTCCTTTTCTTTAAAGAAAATTCCCATTGATGAAGGTATAATTTTTTTTCCCCTGTGGTGGATAACACAGGACACAGAAAGCTCTGGACAGCCCTACACTTGACGAGGAGCTGGTTCTCCGTGCCATATTTTGACAGAAAAACATGCAAGGAAAACAACAAGGACAGTTGCCCTGTGCAATGAAATCTCAGTGATTTAAAAAGCAGCAGTGTGTGCGTGAGGAAGGGAGCCTGGGGGATGGGCTGGCAGCCTTCACTTGCCAGACCAGGGGTAACAAATAATTATCCTGATCCAATAGACCGTGTGAAGGGATATTATTGGGGTATGAAAAAAAAAAATCTCTTTTTGTGAAGGGGACAGAATTTATTTTTCTGCCCTTTTTCTAAAGCCCTGTTATTTTGCTGTTCTTTGCTTGCATCTGTTAAATGCTGGAATGTCTGCAGGGACGTTTTGAAAAGCTGCACAATGTCAATTAAATTTGCCGAGCAGTATATCTTTTTGGAGTACGTGTGACCTTTTCTGTTTGTCATTTCCTGGGCATCACACCAAGTGATCCTCTTAGGATGCTGGCTTTGTGGAGCAGACCCATATCAGCAGGACTGCAGGAACTGCAGGTTTCTGGGCCCGCTGCCAACCTCCGGATAATTGCCATCAG
>NW_010578165.1:32244-45773 GCF_000705375.1 Tinamus guttatus | reverse complement strand
AGAAAGAGAGGGGATAGAGGAATGATTACAGCAGGAAAGCCAGATCTGAGCTGAGCAGGGGAGATTTGGAGGTTACACTCACTGCTTCACCATCACCGATAATTTTAACGTCTCCTGTTTTAAGACAGATGAGTTTGAGACTGCGACTTAAATGCTTAGCTCTGTTGTAATAAAATCAGTGTTTCCATGAAAGCAGAGTCAATGTTCTGAGACAAGGGTAGCAAGGGGGATTTGATACCTTTGCACGATGCAGCTGCTGGGGAATAGCCATTTTAACATATATGCAACAAGCAAAAGGGAGCGAGGAATGTATGCTGAAAGCCACCACAGGTGCTTGGAAAGGAGATGAGGGGCAGCCAAAGGCAACAGAAAGAGACCACCACTCTTCGGGTTGATACAGTGAGGTGCTTGTAGTTTGGGAGCTATAGTGAAATGCTTAGAAAAACAGCAAGAGGCACAAATGCCCCTCATGAAAGCAGTGTGGGAGCAGTGCCATCCCCATGTCCAGCAAGCGACTGATGAGGATAAGCGGTGGTGACATGGCCAGACATTGATTTGAGCAGTTGAGATGCGTCACCTTCTCTGCCCACTCTCCCACTTCAATGCTACTACAGAGCCCAGCTTTGGTGTCCCTAGGGCACCAGGTGCCCACAAGGTGCCTAGGGCGCTTTGACCATGGTGCAGGTGTCCAAGAACTCGGTGAGAGATTTTTCTGGATGAGTGTCGGGAATACACCCCAAACATAAGCAGCCTCCTGTCTTGGAACATCTCAGTAGGGCTGTTTCAGGCAGCAGACAAAATCTGCTATAAATATCAAGCTAGCAAGAGGCAAATTCAAACTGTAAGGCCCAAATCCATTTCTATCTCCACTAGGAAAACTAAAGAGACAAGAAAGATAAAGAGATTAAAGCAGTTTCATCCCCTCACGACACTTGTGTGCCCTATGTAAGGGATTGGGGCACTGCAGCTCTGACTCCTTACATCTCTCCTGGAGGAGCACCCTTCCACTGCTCACTGAAGTGCAGCTGTCACACAGAAAAGAACAAGTCTGAACCACAAAAATGCATAAAAATAGGTGTAAGCCCCAAACATCAAAGATGTCTATTGAAAAAGCAGCTGCTGGGACAGAATTCCCTCTGGTGCATGAATAGGTCAGTGCACTCTCTGTTAATATTAAGCCATTTAATGCTATAAAGGCCACAGCATCCAGACTCATTCACCAGCAACGATTCCCTTTCTCTCCCCTCACCCAGATCTATCGTTCAGTTGTCAACATAAATAATGCTTGGGTTACAGTAATGTCCCATGGCTCCAGACTCAGGAGGCTGCAATGTGTAAGGTGCTGAGCAAACGTATATGAAGGCATAGTCCTGTCAAATGTTATCCAGGTCATCTAATCCGCAGCTATATTCCCCCCTTCAGAGAACACACTTAGCTTGGCAAATGCCTGGCCGGTTTCTGTACATGGCACTCAGTGTCAGTGAGTGACATCTCGCAGATGACACATTGTTGGTGGAGCAGGTGCTGGTTGTGAGGGCTATATTTAAAAAGCAGAGGTCTAAAAATGTCTTTGCAGAGCGCTGTGCTTCTCAGGTCTCAGTCATTTCCAGGACAGACCTGATTCTTTGACAAGACCTTTCTGCCCTTCCTCCACCGTTAACAGGTTCTCACCAGGATGAGGCAGCCGAGTGGTGCTTTCCCTGGGTCATCAGCAGAAAAGATGCCCAACCCAGGATACGAAAGTCCTATCATTCACATCAAAGTAGAGGGACACACTAAAGGAGATTCCAGAGCCATACATTAGGGGGCATTTTTGGAGAAAATGAGATAAATTCTCTTAATTTATGCACAAATAAGAGCATTTACTTGGTGCTCTCCATAGAGCAGCTAACCTGCTGCAAACTCATCCCCTCCGCCCATTATCTTGTCTGTCTGTCTTTGGCCACATTTTCACTTGTACGTCTCCAGTGCTCAGCAGTTTGTCTCTCTGTGCCTTCCTCTGAGAGCCAGAGGGTTATTTATGTCTGTTCAGAGGATGTCCAGCCACCAGTGCACCATCTGTAATGACTGGGAACTGACAACTTCCCGTAAAAATGCAATTTTTGCACGAGGGGCATTTCAAGTATTAAGCTCCAACACCGTATTTTGAGTTTAGCTATGGGTTTACCCGGAGGTCTTTCTTTTTTATTTTTTCTTTTCTTTTCTTTTTCTTTTCCTTTTTCTTTTCTTTCCTTCTTTCTTTTTTTCTTTTCTTTTTTTTCTGGAGGCAGTCCCAATTTAATCCACCTGTGGACATTGGCTGCAGGAAGAAAAGGTGATGAGATACTGGTCTGACCGCTGGCCACAAAAACTCATGCTCTCTTCTCAAGTTGACTTCAAAAGTTTTGCCAGACCTCAGCTTATGTATGTTATATAATTCCTCTTCCCACATGCTGCCTAGACTAATCCTAGTCTCAGTGTGGTCCGTGGTAAATTCAGGGAAACAAACTTGAAATTGAAACTAGAAACTTATTTGTTTCTTCCTTGGAAATTGGAATTGAGTTGGAAGTTTCTTTAATGAATGTGTTTTCAGAAGATATATATTGTGGCTAGAGGAGTTGTCAACGTCAACCAAGTCATCCAGTTCTGTGGGCAACATGTAAGGAGGAAAAAAAATTCCATGTATGTTACTGGGTTTCCATTTTCCACCCCCTTTTACAACTGAGGCATGTGAGTGCTTTGAATAGACTCACTAAAGTCACGAGGATTTGTTTGCAAAAGCAGCATAACTCCTCAAAATGAAATAAAAAATGTCTCACACGCAAAATCCCTCAAGCCTGTTAGCTACCTGGCTGCCCATGTGCCAGTTATGAAATGCTGACATAAACCCTACAGCTTATACAGGATCCCTGGGATGGGATTGATTAAGGGCTAGTGCATCTTTATGAAAGAGTCAACTGGACACAGATGTTTTCATTTTTCTCTGCTCTCAAAGGAAAGCGTCACTCTCCTTCCTCCTCTTTCTGACTCCTCCAGCCTTTAACTGCATTCTTTATATCTGTTTTTGTTTTTACCTCATCCTTATTTTTATTTGTGTGCATTTTAAAGGTAGCCTGCTTCTGGCTTCTAAATTGAGTGGAGGAAATGCCAACACATCAGCCCATAAATAGCCAAGCTGGTTACAAACGCACTCTTAAGAAAAAAAATCTTTCCGTAAACTTCCCTGCTCAGTGGAAATTTAAGTCCTTGAAGGACTCACTTAAGTCTTTCATCAGAGCAAAGCAGTTTGCACTGTGTTAACAAATTCACATTGCATCAGGCCAGGAAAGAGAAAAAAGAAAATTCAGAACCCATCAGAAAAAAAAAAAAAAAAAAAGAAAAGAAAATGTTCCCTGCTAGGAGCTCACTTCATGCAACAGTGTCTCTTCTGGAGATACTTCAGTCATGCTGTGCTGTACCAGGGAAGTGGGGAGCAGGGTCCAGCCAAGAGCGAGAGAAAACTCAGTTGGGAGGGTTTTCTTTTTTAAATGTCTTCAGAGAATAAATCCCCTCCACTTTCTGCAGTTCTTTGGCAGGTTGCTCCCCGCAGCACCATCTAGCACCACTACAGTTCTTACAGCTCTGGTTGTCTTCCTGGGTTAGGTGCAAATTGTGACGTTCTCCCAAGGCTGGTTTCTGCACTCAGCCCATCTGAGATACTGAGTTACCCCCTCACTCCAGTTCTGCTTTAGTGTCTTATTCACATTTACTTCCCCACATCTAATTCCCTGGATCCTCCTCGTCTGCTCATGTAAATGCAAGGTCCGGCCTGCCAAGGCCCACGCTTCATCGGGGCTCTCCTCGGTGCTCACACAGGCGTTACCTTGTTCACTAAAGGAATGAGCTGAAGGATCTTCCTGTTGCCTTTTCTTAATTCCTCTCACATTTTCAAATCTAAAACAAGAAAGCTTTGAATTTCTCACACATGATACAAAGACTCTCCGAAAACCATCGCCCCCAAAAAGAGATCTGCGTTACCCCTGTGTTCTTCTCCATTCTGTTTCAGCTGTTTCAGCTGAAGCACCTTTGGGAAGCCCAGCAACTGGAAACAGTGAATGCTCTACACTTGCAAACTGGGTGCGTCGTAGACACACCAGATTGGCAGGTTAAGAATGGAGGCACCCAACACCACCAGTCCCTTTGGGCAAGTGCCAATGATGCTGGTACCTTCCCTTTCCAGCAAACGGACCTCCTGTTTGTACAAACAGCTGCTGCAAAGCTGAGGTCCAAGTGGGTGCTGAGCTGTGTGCGTGAACGGAGCATCATTTATGTGCTTGGGTCCTGCATGTTTCGAGGCAAATGTAAAGGGGTACAGGGTGCTGTGAAGGGAAATAAGGAAGACATCTTTCATTTTTCAGCACGAGTGTTATGCAAGTGAAATCTCCATTTTTTTTCTCTTTCTTTTTTCTTTTTTTTCCCCCTCCTCTTAACAGTTGCTAAGACAAATACATATGAAATACCATTTGCTTCATCTCTATAGATCTGGCCTGGCTGAGAACTGAAATAACTCACAGCATATTTAAACGCTACTTTCTTGCTCAGTCTTGACTACATGTGGAGAGCTTACCACAGTGTCCTCCATGCCCTCAGGTTATCCTACTGTCCTCCTCTTCTTATAAAATAGACAATCAAAATATGTACCTGCTACCTCTGTCCTTCTTGAATTTCTTATGGAGTCAGCAGAAGCACAACATGCCATATTGCAAATGCAAGAAATAAATTACAGCTAAATCTGCAAAAGAAAATATTTCTCCTCTAAACATGTTGTTTTTTACTTTGTGTGTCTTGGCAGCCTGACCCCCTGAGAACAGCCGCCCGAATTCCCTGCACTTCAACAGAGCAACTCAAGAATATACCTTCCAGTAAATCCTATGTGACTGAAGTTCCCGGAGCCTGACTGTGAGTAAAAACATTTTAAATTCAACGCTGTACCTGTTAGTAACCAAAGAGCCTTTTTGGAAAAAAATACTTTCCTTGTAAACATCTGAATCCAGCCATCTAAGCCGGGGAGCCCACATCTATGTAATATCCAGCCTCCTCTTCTCAATGTTGCCTGTCCCCTGCCTCAAAAGAGTTTATCCTGTCCATCTATCATTTAAATGGTAATGAGCTAAATGAATTCCACCTCACTTCTGAGATTCAGAACAAGCTTGGGTTTATTTATTCATTTAAAGACAAGGGAACAAGTTTGACATTGCTGAACATGTCCCAGATTTATGGAAAATAAAACTGTACTAATCTACTGCATTTATTAGCTTTTCTGTCGGATGCCTCCATGAGTATCCAGAGATGTGAGTTTGCCCTGCAGTTCTGTTCTGACTAGAACAGCATCTCCTGAAATGTAAATGTTATCTTAAGGTCATATGCTGATGAAAACCACTGTTTTGCCAAACTCTAATTTCTTGGTCATTTGACAAAGCAGCTGCTGTGCAGTTATATGGCACAAAGAAAGCTATTAAAGATGGATGAGTTACATGTTTGATTTGGCATATATTATACTGCTTCCAGAGACAAAAATTAAGATAGACTATTATTTTTTCCTGGTTTAACTGAATAAATAAATGACCTCTCACTTATACATATACAGGAATGATACTCCTAAAGGAAAATTTTCACCTACACCTTGCATTCCTCTGAGTGCTTCTATTCATGATTTTAAAGCAACAAAGCAAATATCTTGGTCAGACGTAATTAATTTGCAGCATCATAGATTAGTACTGAGAAAAAAAAATCCTGATTTGGAAGAAAATGCAGAGATTAGACAATTGTGTGTGTCATGTGACAGCTAGCTCTGCAGCTGGTGTACATTAATGAGAATAAAAATTACAAGGTTTAGGTAATCAACAGCTGGTGTCAGCTGGTACAGTACCACATCAGCGCTTCTGCGGTCTGCAAAGATTGTTTTTGACCATCTGGAGGGTGTCTAATGTTGGCCAGTGTCAGAAGGATGAGACTGGAGGCTTCGGTTGCTGCTTTGGCAATCTGTGGAGTCGTGGCCATCCCCACATGCACAAGCGAGGAAAGCACATCACAGCTTCAAGAAAAGCTGTATTTGGACAGGTTTTGGGGGCAATGCTCTCATTTATAGTCATCCTTGGAATTTTGAGTTGTGAAAATACTCCGATAGGGGAGTCATGCTGCAGCAGTGCAAATTATGGCCTGCACTAATCTCCATATCAAAGAAGAGGTGGAAGATGCAACAGGGGAGCTGCAGCAGGGTCTGGTCTCTGGAATATCAAGAACAGGGATGTTTCTACCAAGCTGAACCTTTGAGGATGCACGGAGCAGGAGATGTTGCTCTGCCCACTGACTGACTTCTTGTAAGGAGAAATCACAACGATTTTCACAAAAAAAAATATATCAGCACTGTTTTCTTATGCTAAAAAGTGCTTTAGCTCAGTACTTTGTAACAGAGAAATAAGAAACCTGGAGTTCAGGATTTCTGTGGCCTCTTTTCTTTTTTTCCTGTCTTTGTACATAAGATGGAGAAAATTTTCAAGTAAGGAAAATAATCTAGCATTTAAGATATGACTACTTGGGCGGTATATTCCAGTGTTCATTTATGCATTAATATTTTCATAGCCAAGGAAGCAGGCAAATTTTCCCACTGAGAAATAAACACAAGTAATAAAGTGTTTGTGTTCAGCCCAGATGCCTAATGCAAAAAGTAAGACTCATTAATAGGTTCAGATTACCAGAAGACAAACTTCAACAATTTATCTAGTTGTCTAGTTTCATGGCAAAAGACTTCCTCTCCCATTTACCAATGACTTTGACAGGTCGCATCACAAAGTTTGGCTCCAAGGTCAAGACTTGGAATCATAAACTTTAGAGAGAAGGGAAGCGTGAGCATGAAGCATCTCACGTTCAGCGATTGCACCGCTCATTTCAAAGGTGCATGGTCCAATCCACTCACTACTCAACCCGTGGCCTCTCCGAGGGATGGAAACAGCCTTAAGCCATATTGTCCATGCACATTGCTGGGCATGGTGGCTCTCTGTCACAGCAGAGAGCTCTGTCACAGCATCAGCACATCGCAGCTTGTGCCTCTCTTCTTACAAAATTCAATTCACATGCTGAGTTCTTCTGCTCTTGCAATTTGCTTGTTTGAATTAGCTAAGACACCACCCTACGGCACATAATTCTTGTGAAACTTGTTAGCTCTCCTTAAAATAAGTAAATAAATAAATAAGCAGGCTGGAATTCATTACTGAAATCAAGTAACAGCCCAGCAGAAAATTCAACAATAAAACATCTACATCATAAAACATCAATATTTGCAATAAGCCACGAGCTAAGAGGAGGCATGGCAAAATAGCTTGTTCCACTCATGGAATACAGTTTCATCATGACAAAAAACACAACAAAACACAAAGTGAGCTGAAAGGGAGTTAACCGGTGCTGCAAGAAACCTGCAGAAACTCACTCAACCACAGCATCTTTTTCTTCCTTAATATAATTCCTCTTTGAGCAGAGCACACTTCCTTCCCTGGAGATGAAGGCTTGGGAAGGAGAGATCATAACAGTAGCAGAGTAATGCAATAAGGCTTATGTGCATCTCTTCTGTGTACAAAGGTTTTATGCCACACTTGCAGTCCCAAAACATCCACTTAACATCCAGCTGACATGAATGATATGACACTCCTCCTCCTGACTGCTTGGATCTAATTGCTCTGCTTTTGTATTTGCACTCTGCTTATGTTTTCATTGCTATATAAAGTTCTGCTCTTTGCCATCTCTGAGAGTTGAGAATTTTTAGGGCAAAGGATCATCTTCTCTTTAGACCACCTGTGTTGAAGGTTATTAAGTTTCCTTCAGTTACCCCCCAGGACTGACCTAGTAATTGATGTGCAGTGAAGATTGACTTCCGGAGAGACACCTAGCCTTGGTTTGCAGGAATCAAGTAATATAGAACCTCATGCTTTCCCTAACAGTTTGTTCTCATTGTTAAACCCCTTGAGCAAAAACTTAATCTTATTCTAAATTATACTGGTCCTTCTTGTGCCTTCCTCTCTGACTGATTACAGAGCTCTTTTCCAGCCAGTTCTTCTCCCCATGGAAATATTTCTGCAGTAGTGAAGTCACATCTCCATCTTCTCTTTGCCCAAGTAAGCAGACTGAGCATGAAATGTCTCTCATTCCCAGGAATTTTCTCCTGTCCTTGTCTGGATATTTTTTTCTGCATTTTTTTTGGTACTTCTACATCCTGGAAAGAAAGCAAATGGAGATGCAGCACTACCATTTCAGATACCCTGATTTCGTATGCAGGTGCAGAGCTGCAATCAGATCCTATTCAAACGGGAATATGCTTATAGGGAAGACCTGTGACCTTTAACGTTAAAGGCTTTGAAATGCAGTGTATGGAGTAGGTATAGACCACGTATAGCATACAGAAAGAGACAGAAATACATATCAGTTTAGATGTATCTCAGATCTGTAGAATAACAGCCATAGAAGTAATAATTCTGTAGCAGTGCAGGTTATGCCTTGACATAAGCTTAGCTGATTAATGCCAGGAAGATAAAAACAGCAGGAAAGAAGTCAGAAGCAGGACGTGTCAGAAGTGAGGAATGAGTCAGGGTCTTCCATAAGCAGGGACAGTGCTATAAGCAGGACCCCTAATAATGAATTAGGGAGATCTGGTTGCCTTTTCTAAGCTAGGGCAGTTCTAAATTAATGTTAATATCTTAATGGAGACCTCCTGCCCCGGATTCATATCCTATTCTTTCCAAGAGGTTCACTGAAGATTTGATCTCTGGGTCAAGGCAACTTAGGTCAAACAGTCCCTAGCAGGCTGGGCTCTTTAGTGTCACCTATAGCTTAGACTTTGATCCTGTGCAAATTGTGTCATCTGTAGCCTATAAGCAATATCATTCACACAAATATATTTAGGAAGTCCTAAATTCTCAAACACGACATCATATCATGATTGCATCATGTTCTTTGTTCACTGACTATAAAATTAAATCAAAATTTTAACTAAAATACATTGAAATATGTTGCTATAAGGCCAGAGCCTTGGAGTGGGGTTCTTAGTTCCCATGGTCCCCAGCTCTGTTCTGGGGACAACACGCTTCATAAGACACAACAATGCTACTCCTACTGATGGGAGGTAAAATCTCCCTTCTGACCAAGATCTGTCATCTTCCATGCTCACCTCTCTCCTGACATTTGCAGTAGTCCATCTGTCCGCTCAGGGGTCACCATGTGTCCTGGTGATGGGTCACACAATATGTCATGGATACTTTTGGTGTTCCTGCATGGACAACATTGCATTTGGCTATATTAAAACGTGTTTTGCCTGAATAAACCAAGATTCACATGTGATCTAGGCTATGCTGTCCCTGCAGTCGTATATACCTCTACTAGTATTTATCTGCTCCAGATTCAATCAGCAGCTGCTTTATATCCAATTCTAAGTTATTGATGAAAGCATCCTATAGCCTTAAGCATAAGACTGATTCTGTTGAGATGCTGTTAAAAATGCCCCAAGCCCACAGTGATGATTTATCTGAGTTTTCAGACTTGTCGTTTACCCTTATGACAACTGATATCATCCTATATGTCTTTTTCCCTTGCCTTTCCTTTCCTTCATTTCCCTTTAAAAATTCAGACATTGGTATTCAACAATGGTCCCTTCTGCATCAGCTTTCTGACAACTCTGTTAGCGGTGGTGGGTCCTTTACCATAAGAAATCATGTGATTCTATAGAGCCACAATGTAAATTGAAAGGCAGAGAACATTTTCCTGTGTTCTGGCATAAATACAGTTCATGTAAATAAAATGTAAATATACGTATATACAAACCAATCATTAAGGACTTGTTGGTTTCTTTTTGGATATACAGAGAAGTTTGGGGCTTATGTTTATTTTTGGTATTATTCTTAAATAAACAAATTGCTTTTTGCTGTGTTTTGCTTTAGCAGTGTAATTTAAAAACACATCCAAAATGTTTCAGTGGAATAAAAAGATTTAACGTTGCATTAGAAAAATAACCCAAAACAACAACCCACAGAACCATAGAAACAGTTGAACATTTTAGCCATTGTCCAAATAGGATGTTAGAATTTGGCTATCAATTTAATCTGTTTAATATGGTTTGAGTTTATGAGGTAAGTCATGGTGGTTAATGCTTAGTGAGCTGAAACAAGGATGGAAGAAAATGATAATGGAAAAGCTTGGTTTAAAAAACAACTTTTCATAGATGGCTATAAGGGAGACGATTGGACTTGTGGTGTGTATCACATATTTTGGCTAAGCTGGCCTTTGAAAGCCTTTAAGCTGAGATAAGCATGATCATCGGAGCAAAGCTTTTTAACTCAAAACACTCCTAATGTTGGACTATTGGCATGAGGGGATGACAGCTGCAGAACGCAGAGGGAGAGAAAAACTGTAGTGTTGTCTTTGTTATGGAAAACAGCAGCACAGGAGAGGCAGTATCACCTAAATTGGCCTTATGTGGTGTGGTGGGGTTAGGGGGACTCTGTGATCCTACCCTGGTGGTGACTCCATACCTTCCGCTGCCTTGCACAGGCTTGCACCCAATGCCTTCTAGCAGAAGCAGAAATTACATTTTTCCTTCTTATTCCCTTACTGCTTTAGAGCTGGGACAGCCAGGGTTTTGTTTCTACCATGCATCGATATGAGCTTTGGGCACACAAAGTGAGACAGTTAAAGTGCTATCGTGATAAGTGCAGACTGATTAACCTCAGGGCACTAATTAGTGCATGTGCAACTGTTGATCCTGGAGCTAGTTTGGTTACTCTCTGTACCGTGCTCCAAAGGGCCCATGTGTACACAGGCCCCAGAAAGCAGTGAAACAGGTTTTGTCATGCACATGGAAGTCTCTAAGAGAATTAGTCCTTATTGCATTTCCCCTGGGTCCCCACAGAGGCTTTCACTCTAGTCCTAATGGAGAAATAACATGGTTTTATAGATTCTGGTACTGAGAAAAATGCCATCTGCCCCTGTGTTAAAATTGCAGAGGACAAGAAATGTGGCCAATGGTGAGAAACATGCCTGCAAACCAGACTGCGCTGGCTCTCCAAAGTCCTCATGTGCCTCCCTGTCACTGCACCAAGCATGCTGATCTCTCATCTTCAGAGATGCTCTCTCATCTTCAGATAAATGACCGATGATTTGTTCCCAGTTTCTGCCTTGAGTTTTGCTCCTGTCTCCAGGGGCTCTCCAAGGGGTCATACAGTGGGCAAGGTGCTGCACACCAAGGGTGGGAGCAACCCCAACACTGAGGCGGCTCCAGGGCCGGGTCTGAGCAGGGACAAACTCTCATCAGTTCTCAGATTCAAAAATAAGTAGGGAGAGGCTGCAAAAAAAGAGTCCTGTGCCTTCAGCACACAAAAATTCAGAAGGACCAGTGAACATGAAATCCTATTTTGCCATTTCAGGTCACTTTCAGAGCAAAAGTAGCTACCAAAGAATGGTCTTTTATTCTGACCTCATCTCCATGCAGAGGCTGGTTTCTGCTGGGGGAAGGATGTCAGACGACGACACTGATAAAATGGAAGAATGGCTTCCTCTGATCTCCAACAGTAGCACTCAGAGCACAAATTTGCTCCAAGCACAGCAGAATTCGAGTTTCTCAATTTCTGTTTTTTCAATGCTCTGGAGAAGAGTGTTATTTTTAACACAGCCAGGGCCTATTCACCACAGCCTATTCAAATGTGCTTTTTGTCTGGTGCCTGGAACACCTAATGGGGAGATGGCTGATTTTGAATAATATCCTTCGTTAGTGGTCTAATAAAGAGCCAACATGCTACACCTGAGCTAACACCTCAGGACCTGATTCTTTTTTGAGACGGAGATGCATGTTGAGTCCTGCAGGTCTATAGTCTCTTTTTAGCAAGCATTGCCCTCCTCTTGGCATGGTGCAAGTATGTCCTGGCCTCTCTTCCCTAGGTTGCTATGAGGTCTGCTCCCATTTTGGAAAGCACTCAGAGAGCTGCTATTAAATATCAGTGCCCTAACCAGCAGTGAAAGGATCCAGCTCCTACCTCCTCCAATCCCCGCTCCACCTTCTCTTCCTTATTCACTCTGACAGGGTTTGACTACGTCAAAAAGCCCGAGTTTTAGCTACACAATTTTCTTTCCACTTGAATATTTCTGTACATGAAAAGCTTTGCTTTTATAAAGACATGCATTTTAGTCTTCAAGTCATTGAGGGATGTCATCAGCATCTAAAATACGGCATCATCCCCCCTCCAAGCCCGCAACACTGCGCTCAAGCGGCTGCTCGTCTGCCACGTGTCCCTTGATGTTCTGGATTCGCTCTCTCGGGGGAACCCATTACCATCCACACTGGCAGGCAGTTCTTTCTTCCCCCATTAATAATTATCTAGGGAATGGATAATTAAAATAGGTTCTGAGGCAATGAAGGACCTCTGTCCATTCTTCCTGCTTATGGAGCCAAATGGAAACTTTAATGTAGATTTGGAGATTACTCCTGAAGGGTTTTGCACCTTTGCCATGTTCTTGTTGTCATTAACCATGATCTAATCCTCCATTTCATTTCATTAACCTGAACAGGGGGAAATTCTGAAACATGACTCCAGCATAGCACCAGTAAAATTTCCCTAGACACCCGATAAAGTTCTATCAGTATAAAATGGATAATTTCACAGGGCTGGACAGGAACTCAGGAAATTAGAATCCAGTTATCGTATATTTCCCACGTGATCTTACCCACATGTCTGAATCTCAGTATCTTACTCATGCAGAATTTTAAAGGTCAGAGGCTTTGCTACAGGCGCTGAATTAGTGAGACATTCAGAAAGGCCTTTGTATCTTCCAGTGCATGCACCTGGTGCCTAGTAAGGCCCATCCTCATGGCTGCAAACAGCCATGACAGCACCTAGAAGCACATCTCTATAACCAAGATCTCTTGATTGTCTGCTTCTAAATTCGACTCGATATCATTGCCCTGGTTTTATATTTGCAGTGGTGCTGCCGCATAGTGCCTGGAACCATGATGGGAACCATGGGGCTCATGCAATGCTGTGTGCATGACTTGGCCCCTGGGTTCGAGATCTTTCACTGTCTCCTTTAACAACTGTGGTTCAATTTGCTTTTGAAAAGAAAAAAAAAAAAAAAGAATAAATGAAGCAATGGAAAATAAATATGCCTCCAATTTTTCAAAACTTGATGTTTTTTAACTAAACCCTATATTATTCATACACCGTATATTTTATTGCTGTTAGTTTCAAAGCTGTTGGAAATCATAGATCAGTCTCTCAACCACAATGTCTTTATTATGCATACATAAATCATGCATGGAAAGGCCCTGACAGTTGACGATGTAAACTCTCAGGAAGCAAAGCCCCTAAGCCATGTAAAAAATGTATGTCACAGGCAAAGATGTATGTCATCTCTATTTCCTTTTTATGGATGTTCTTGTCTTGTCATTATCGAGGGAGATTTTTTCGCTTTTATTTCCTATTTAAAAGTAGTTAGCACAGGGGTAATTTGAAATGGTATTTCAATGAGACAAATGGAGT